>QFET01001700.1:0-12835 GCA_003316355.1 Tuber calosporum
CCCCCCCCCCCGCCCCCCTACTTGTTTGGCAAGCCGGAGACAACATCTGGACGATCTGACACACACACCACCACACACTCTCACTTGTCTCCACTATCAAGCAAGCTTCGTTCGTACGCACTTGCCGGGACCTGTTTGTTCTTGGTCAGTACTCTCTAATCTTCTCCTCAGACTTGTCTTCTTGTTATCTATCTATTTACTCGACTGCCCACCTTCCTCTTGTCTTGTGTCACCATCTTTGTTCACTGCGTGTTTGTGTGTGCACGCGTCTGAGTTGCTGGCTAGAGCCTAAAATTCATCACCTTTTATGCATCCTTCCATCTACTTCTCTTCGCCGCAACATATCTGCAAAGTTCCGCGTGCCCCATGTTCGCTGCTCTACATATTGTTGAGCAAATCGTGGCCCCGTCGAGATAGACCCAGAGCGCGCGCAGTGGTGGCGATGATGGATGTCATGCCGCTTGTGTGAAAACTAGTCTTGGCTAACGCGTGTTTTCTTGTAGAAGTCGATGTCAGTGCCTTCCGCGCCTGGTTGGTTGCAAGACGCCCCGGCTGTTCAGAACTCTACGTTCGCTGGCCCTGAAGCCTCTTCTCTGACGGCAATGCACTCTCCTTTCGATCCTGGTGCGGCTGTGATAACCCAGTCCACCATAGATCCCCATCAGTTTCAGCAACAGGCTCATCAGCGCGCCCAAATTCAGAATGGCAATTCGCGAACCTCCTCTCCGGGATTTCAACAGCCAGCGTATAACGTTAATCCTGTAGTTCCGTTAAAACGACCGAGACCTCGCGAAGACCCTATTACTGTATCTCCTCGTCAAACCACCGTGAATCCCCCTACTTCGCGATCGCAGACTCCTCACGCTTCCAATCCCCAGTTGGCCTATCAAATTTATCAAAACAATGCGGGCGCCACGCAGCAGCGACAATACACCCCTGTTGGCTACTCATCTCACTCGCACCTTCAGCATGTAGGGTCTGCAAACGCGAGCCCTTCCCCGGTAATGCAGAACCAGACCTACAACCAACCTCCACCCAAACGCGTCGCAACCCAATCTCCATCTCCTTTTTCACCCGCACCGCCGCAACAACCATTTATGCCTCAAGGCTCCCCACCGCCAAACCAAGTGTCGCGTGTAAGCACACCTCAAAATAGCAATATGAACCTGGCGCCACCCCCTCAGCCCCCCTATTCCCAATCATTTACACAAGCGTTCTCCCCGCCTTCCACTGCCCCAGCTGCTCCGCCTGCTCCTGTCCCGAGCCAGCAGATGCAAAACCCAACGCAAGCGCAAGCGCATATGATGTATCAACTTCGTCATCAACAGCAGCAGCAACATTCGCAGCAACAGCAACAGAGAATTATGCAGCTACAGCATCATCAACAACAGTCGCAGAATCCTGGCCCTCGGCAATCTCCGACAGGTATGCCTCATACGGGACCGAATTCTATGAACCCGGGTCAGGTCCCACGACCTCAAGGGCAACAACCCATTCAAGGCTCAGGGTCAAGTCCAAGTCAGCCACATAGTGACCCTAATCAATTTATGAAGAGCCTATACAATTTTATGACCAAGAACGGCACACCCATCCAGGGCCAGTCATACATTGGCGGGAGGGCAGTAAGCTTGGTAAATCTCTACGCGAGCGTTTTGAAGTTGGGGGGTTCACAAAAGGTCACGATGGAGAATAAATGGCACGCGGTATCCATGAATCTTGGCTTTTCTCCTGAGTCATTTCCCACGGCCGCGGAAGATCTGGTTCAAATTTTCAACTTGAATTTAGCTGCCTATGAGCAGGCCTGGCTGCGCAATCAGAGGGATCCAAAAAAAGTAGCGATAGCAAGAGGTCAGCAGTCTGGGCCAGATATGAGGCAGCAAATGCATCCTCAACAGCAACAGCAGCCACAGCAGCAAACAAGGCCGATGCCAAATTCCCAACAAATTCAACATACAAGGCCTCAAGGGATGCCCAAACAGCCTCAAACACCTGTGCCAAATAATCACGCGAGGCCAAATCTTCACAACGGATTTATTCCCCAATCTAGACAACCTTCAAGACAACCTCCCCACTACAGCCAACTCCCTAGTACTCCGAACCGTATTTCTTTGGATACAACACCTCCACAAGGTCACATCCCGCCAAATTATTCTTTGTCTGCCGCTCAAATCCCCGTGAAACCTGGTGTTCTGCCTGATGCAATCCCTTTCTCAGCTGCACCGCCGCCAAGTAATACCTTGAAAGAGATTCCATCTGATTTCAAGCCCAAAGTTCGAGGGTTAGATACCCATGGAGGTTTAAATGTCTCTGTTTTGAGCCAAATAGGAAATGACTTTATGTTTCACAAGCCTACGACGCCGACATTCCAGGAATTGGGGGTGATAGATGTTCACGCTTTAACGATGATGCTCAAGTGTGGTATTTCCGCTGAGTTACGACTTGCTTTGGACACGTTGGCTACCGTCTCTGTGGAATCTAGGTGGTCTCTTGCCTTGGAGAGTTGTGAGGATTTGATCGAGACGTTAGTAGATGTTGCTGAGTCTCAGGTTGAGATCTTAGGAGAGCATGCTGAGGAGAGTTCGGAAGCAATTGCTGTTCCAGCTTACGAGGATATCGTCAGAGCCTGTAAAGCTGAGACTGTGAGACTCATTGATGTCGCGCGGTTTGGGTCTTTGGAGCATGAACTGGAAAAGGCGGCTGATAAGCTTATATGCATAACTACGATTTTCCGGAATCTTTCGTTTTTTGAGTCGAATCATAAGGCGCTGGCGGATCCAAATGTGGTTAGATTTTTATCGGGCGTTATCGAAAGGCTGGGCACCAGTAAGCTATTGTTGAGGACTAACACCAACACCTTGGATTTCATGAAGGACATCATCATCTTTCTATCCAACCTTTCGCACTCAATCACATTGCCAAGTGAAGACGAGGCACTTAATCTATTGCATTTGATATTGGCCTTCGCCCCTCAACCACTACCAGCAGCATCGGGGCGAGATTCCTTGATGTTTACCTCCTACTCTCCTTCGATTCATCGCTATCTGCCCCCTGCAGTAGATAGTTTGGCTAAGTTGCTTGCTCGGGATGAACCAAACCGCGCCTTTTATCGTACAATATTCCTTTCTGAGTCCTCGACAACACCTGCCTACGATCTTCTGACACGGTCATTTGCCCTGGCAATATCTCCAATTCCTGATAACATGAAGGTCGCGCTCCCCCAAGCCGTAGAGGCACGGAAACCTTTCTTAGAACAGGGAATGCTTGCTGCTGAGATTCTCGCTGGGATCGTACCTGGTCCGGATCAAGGCATAGCTCGTTCCTGGCTATCCTCCGAAGATGGGTTCGCACTTAGCTTACTGCGACTTGTCTGCTTGTTGAGTCCTCAAGGGACTCCAATGCACCCCCGCCAGTCGGGCCAAAGTGGAAAGATGCCTAACCTCGATGATGCGCAACCCTTCTCTAGAATCACGCATCGGGGTATGGGGGTTTTGCAAAAGCTGGCGGAAAAGTCCGGAGATGCAGCTGGCGATCATTCAAAAATACCTCTTGGAGTTTTACCGAAGAAGGAGAGTCTTTTGGGCGCATTGTTGACGGTTCAGATAGATGGAGTTATTGTCAAAAAACTTTGTACTTATGCCGGGTTAAATGGTTGAAGGCTAAATGTCTGCAATATACCAGTTGTTTGGGTTGTTGGATGTAGGTTTGCGTTTGTACAAAGGCTGGGTCCACATCTCTTTTCTTCTTTCGTTGTTGAAATTCCCATTTACTACTTTGCTATTACCTTTTATCCTGTATTTTATCCTTAGTGAAGCTTTGGCGTCCCTTTTTACTTGGTTGCTTAGCGGTTTTCTGGGAGGTCTTTCATGCTCCTTGTTCTATTTTGTACACTTACAAGCTGGTCGAGTCCCTCTTTCACCATAAAGAAACGAGAGCCAAATAATACCATCACATGATATACATATTCAATCGTGATCAGTAGAAATCTCACATCAAAACCGAAGATCTAACAAAAACCTTACAATCTCATCTCTTCTCCGCCCCTTTACTATGACATGCCCAGCAAGAGAATTGACCGTCACTCCTCCCTTCATCTGAAAAGCCTCCTCGATCTGATTCTTCAAAAAATGAAGATTACCCTCAACCTTCCGTATGCGGGTCTGGAGTTTGTTACCTCCTGCCTTGTACTCTTGATAGACGGGAAGATTGTTATTCTCAGTCCGGTAGACGAAGTAGGGTAGCGGTTCAAGTGTCCCTCCTTCTGGATATCCGTCAGTTGTTGGTAACATCAGAAGAGTGCATATGCCTGGGAAAGGTAGCTACTTGCCTGGACTGGACGCACCGCCCCCTAGAAAGGCGCTGGCCGAGAAGGATGCCGTTTGGCGAAATACTGCAGACACTGAGCGGAGAAGCCGCAGAGGAGTAGATGCAGGAACCATCGGTGCAAATTGCAAGTTGTGTGGGGGTCCTGGTCCACCTTTTGACAATTGAGGGGTCGATTGGTATTATTGTATCGAGTTTATTGCAGATGGGCTACGGTATCTGTGGAGAGCAGCGACAGGATGTGCGCTTACGGTGGCTGCGAAATCACCGATGATAAAGTCGCCTGGGCAAAGTCGTCGCAAAATTCAGAGCGGAAAGCCGGAAACATTGAGATCTGCAAGGTATATGCTGCATGTGACCTTTGCGACCTCCAAAGCTCCTGTTTGAGGGTACTCGAGTTTTCAACAGCTGTTACTGGATCACGTGAAGATTATCATGCATTAACCACTGATGCTACTGGGCTGGTGTTTCCTTGGACGACCCGGAAGGGAAAAAAGAAAAAGAAAAAAGGCAGTCATTTCTCAACCCCTCCACCACCGCATATTTCAACCCACATCATCAGCAAAGAACGCCAGCGACCAGACCGCGTTGTCATTATGGCTGAAAATACCCCAGAGGGTGCCATTGAAATGGCAGCGTCCTATGATTTAATCCCTAAGCTGCTACCTCATCTCGACAGGCATATGATTTTCCCGCTGGTGGGGTTCATGGGCGAGCAGGGCTGGTTAACGGATCAAGAATTGGCGCAGGCCAGATACGACCTTCTAAAAAACTCAAACATGACGGATTTCATATGTGATCTCTACAAGGAAATACACGGCACTGATGAGATCCCGGAAGAGCTCAACAAGAGGCAGGAGGTTGTGGAAAAACTGCATAATTTGAGTGAGAGGAGTGAACTGGTTCTGAATTTGCTTGGGGACTCGGAGGTTTTGTCAAATCTCAGGGCAGACAAACTGCAAAATTTGCAGTACCTTCAAGAGAAACATGATGTATTATCACCACCCTCACACCTGTATTTGTTTTGGAGAAATAGATGCTAATTTCGAGTGTTTGCTCCTGAAAAGGTCACAGTAGAGATGGTAAACGTGCTTTATGATTATGGCCAACACCAATACAGCTGCGGTAATTACGGAGAGGCTTCGGATATCTTATACCGGTTCCGTGTCTTGGTGTGTTCCTGTCACTCAGACTCGACTTCTACGTCTGAAATGCTTATGTTCAGATAGTCAACGGACAACGAAAAGACTACCCAAGCTACGTGGGGAAAACTAGCTTGTGACATTCTCTCGGCAAATTGGGAGGGCTCTATGGAGGAGATTACTAAAGTTAAGGACTTGATTGAGCAGAAGGTAATTCACCCCCCATGAATATTACACATCAGAATTAACACGAGCCAGCTCTACAATAACCCCCTAGGCCAGCTTCAAGCTCGTACGTGGCTAGTTCACTGGACTCTTTTCCCTTTCTTCAATTATACAAACTACGCAGATTCCAGGGAATTCAAAGACCCCAAGGACTCCAAGGAGCTCAAAGATCCGAAGGACGTGCTTTTGGAATTGTTCTCTTCTCCAGCCTTCATTAATACAATCCAAACCTCCTGTCCATGGATTCTTCGTTATGTAGCAGCGGCAGTCATCACCAACCGTAACCGTAAGAACAATAGCGGCCAGTACCAAAAACAGCTCAAAGACCTTGTCCGCATTGTCAAGCAGGAGCTGTATGAGTATCACGACCCTATCACCGATTTTGTCGCAGCGCTATACATCGACTTTGATTTCGAGGAGGCACAGCGGAAGCTTAGTGAAGCAGAAGAAGTATTGAAGAGTGACTTTTTTCTTGCATCTTCCGCCGCTTCATTTGTCGACTCGGCAAGACACTTGATCTCTGAGTCTTATTGCAAGATTCACCAGCGGATCGATATCAAAGATCTTGCTCAGCGTTTAAATCTTACCCAAGATGAGGGCGAGAAGTGGATTGTTAACCTCATTCGCGATACCAGAGTAGACGCTAAGATCGACTACAAGGATGTGACTTGACCCCCCCCCCCGTCCCTAGCCCTGTACTCGCAATTTAACGGCGTTTGTGAACAAGACTACTATTGCACGGAACTAATATCCAAGCAAAAAAAACTGAACTTTGGCGGTATGCAATAGTACCCTTGTTCACAAACGTCTTTCAACTACGAGCACATCTTCTCCTATGTAATATATCGCTAACCCGCCAATTACCACCACAGGGGACTGTTATAATGAACCATCCTCCACAATCGGTATACCAGCAGGTTATTGAGAAAACCAAAGGGGGTTTGTTTAGAACACAAGTACTCACGTGAGTTTTTAGATCCAGTTCCCTGGGACGTCATATTTTTGTGAGTTACTGACCCCTATTTGCCATATAGTGCTGCGGTCTCAAAATAGTCAGCTGTTGTATTCTTCCTTTTCTTGCGTTTCTTGTTTGTGCTCTCTCTTCCATCTGGCAGATTAAGGCTAGGTGGTTGCTGTATGAGAAAAATGTTCACCCATCCATGGGTGCCAACGTTGGGATGCAGGTTTCCTGTAAATAAATGAAAATAGTTTTTTTACAGCAAATCACCTGTCAGCCATTGTTCCTCGAGATATCCGGTGTTATCCGTTCATGATATTACCAGTATCACTCGAATCCACTTTGAATGTTGGTATTAGCATCTCTTGGCATTTTTAAATATTTAGGGCTAAAACCCAACTCATGCGTTGTTGCTGGAGCAACGGAGTGTTGGGGTATGATACATTGCTTGAGCCTCAATTCTTTTGATCTCATGCCTCCTTGCGTGTCATACATTCCATTCCCTCAAGACTTCAGCATCCAACATCCACAGCTTAATTACAACCTTCCCGGCCCCAATTTCAGAGGAAGAAACCCCCCCCCCCCCNCCCCCCCCCCCCCGAATGAAAAGGAGGGCCTCCTTCTTAGCTCAAAAAACCCAGCACAATGACAATTAACAATGTCCGTATCATTGCCCGGATCCGTCCGTTGCTAAAGGGAGAGAGTGAGAGGGAGGTTGTGGTATCTGCTGAAGAAGACGCGATTTCTATGCCCAACCCGAAGAACGAGAATGAGAATTTTACATTTCCGTTTAATGCCGTTTACGGCCAAGATTCGGACCAAGCACAGCTTTTCTCCGAAGGTGAGTTGGTGGTGGTAGTGTTTATTTAGAACGCCAACCGCTGATAGTGGAGGGATAACTACCAGTATCGCCAACGTTGAAGCATTTGTTCAAAGGGAACGATGTAACGATATTCGCGTACGGTGCCACTGGCAGTGGAAAAACGTATACCATGCGGGGACAAAAGGCAGCTTCTGAGCGTGGGATTATCCCGCGTTTCCTAACGGCAATATACCGCCGGGGGAAAGAGCTCGAGCGCAAAACTGAAGGGGCGACAACGATCCGGGCGATCATGACATACTACGAGATATACAATGTAGGGAGACTTGGCGGATGGCTTCTTTAACAGGGTGCTTATATTGTTCTACTAGGACCGAGTCTTTGATCTCTTTCAGCCTTCAGATAAGCGAATACCTGCTGGATTACCCCTCCGAGAGTCAAATGGGAAAACTCAAGTCGTTGGTTTAATCGATAAGGAGATCACTTCGTTGAAGGAATTTGAGGCTTTGTACGATAAAGCCAATGCGAACCGATCGACATCTGCTACCAAGTTGAACGCGCATTCCTCTAGGTCCCATGCGGTGATATGCGTCAAGGTTGTGATTGAGGACAAAAGTGCAGGAGAAAGCAAGACGGGCACCGTGTCATGTATTGATTTGGCTGGTAGTGAAGACAATAGGCGTACTTGCAACGACAAGGAAAGAATGACGGGTGAACACCCTTTCTGCTGTTGGAGGCCGGGTTTGGATGGTTCTCACTAACGATATATTAGAATCTGCTAGCATCAATAAGTCATTATTTGTGCTGGCTCAGTGCGTAGAGGCTATGACCAAGAAACAGGTCCGACATCCAACTTCCCACAATGCAGCCATGTGTTAACGGTTTTGCAGAGCAGGATACCGTATAGGGAGTCAAAGATGACTCGTATACTATCACTTGGACAAAATAATGGCCTTACGGTCATGATATTGAATCTTGCCCCAACCAGGGCATTCCATCTTGATACCCTAAGCTCTCTAAACTTTGCAAATCGGACAAAGAAGATTGAGTTGAAACAGGCCGAGAACGATCATCCTCAAGGTAATAGATTGCGTACCACAAGGTATCGAATGGAAATACTAAAGTTACTAGTTTCTTTCCCATCGCGGCACGACCAACTCCCTCCAATGCTAAGCCAACATGGGCCTACACGAGCTTTTGGGACGACCAAGACAAACACTGCGCATATCTCTAACCCTCAAAAGGGCTTCCAGAAAGATAAAACACTGAAGCCACCGAACCGGGCGCCTTTAGCACCCCAGTCATTGCGCCGAACTTCTGGAGTCAAGAAGCCTATGCGATCTTATGACAAGCACCATCAGCTCAGTCCTACAAATATTGCTGATATTGTTGAGAAGAAGGTAGAGGAAATACTAGCTGCTAGAGCACTGAACGAGCCAGCTAAGAAGACGGCCGCGGATGTAAGTGATGAAGTGAATAAGAGGCTTGAGCTATTGGAAAAGAAACTGTAAGTTGATAACTACAATATTAGAAGAGGGGGTTGGCGTTGACCTAGATATACAGCGAGAAAAAAGCAGACGCTAAAGCAGAGGGCCTTACCTACATACTGCTTGCTAGTAAGTTCCATACATAATATCCCTAGCTTACTCCGGCTAACAAAATAAATAAAAATAGAACAGCACGCAGCGAGAGGCGAAAACTTCTCTGCCTTGAAAATGTATGAATTGGCCGTTCCATACTTCCCGGAAAACGGCAAACTCCTCAAGAAAATATCCGACCTGAAAGACAAAGACAAAAAGGCCACCACAATTAAGACCACAGCGCAGAGCTCTTCGAACCTAACATCTTCCCTCGACACCGCTAATGGTGAACCCTTATCCTACTCCTCCGTCCGCCAGGAGGTCTTCGTAACAGAAGAGACATTCGCGCAAGCGCCAGCGCCTATACCGAGACCAAAGCCCAAACGAACCTTTGCCGTCTTCTCCGACGTACAACAACGACCCGCTCTTGCTCCTGCTCCCCGCTCCCTACCAGCCGTTGAAACGAAGGAAGACGTCACCTCAGAATACGAAGAGGATGAAAGCGAAGATGAAGGATGGTCACCGAACACCCAACAAACGCCCCGGACAAAGAACCTTTTGAGGATAATCAATTCGGAGGATGTTTCACAGATAATGAAGCTGAAGGTATGTCATCCACCACATCATGCCCAATCACTCGCTCCAAAGAATATAATGTAAGATGACTGTTTTGGGGGTTTATAGGGCGTCGGCAAGAAGCGCGCAGAAGCACTCGCCCAGGCTGTCAGAGAGCGTCGCCAGGCGGCTGGCATGATTGGCGATGATGACGACTTTCCCGCCATCAAAGACCTGGAAGAACTCGGAATGATAAAGGGCATTGGACAAAATATGGTGGAGAATATGAGGAGTGGGCTTGGTGCTACTTCGTGGTAGCAACCCGGCTACACTCCCCTTCCACGAAAGGAAGGAAGAAGGCATTGGAGATGATAGAGTTTTTGTTTATACCCTAAGATTGCCCGTATTTAAAGTTTTCGTTCTATGTTTCTGGGCCCTTGTTGGAGTGCGTGAATGCATGGTAGCTGGAGTTCTGTCTTCCTTTGTTTTGGTTTTATTCTGTTATTTTTCATATAGTTATTTTCTATTTCCCTTTCTTCTCCCTCTTCCCTGTATCATACTGTAATAAGTTCAAGTTTCTAGCTTCCCAATGGGCTTGTTCAATGGTGTGTATCATACGTATAGTGATCGTTTGATAGACGTTTGTACCGGTGCTAGGGCAACTTAATGGCTAGCTCAATTCTCTACTACTATCGTACTTGAACAACTATGCCTTTTCCATTAACACGCTTGCCAGGCTCCTTCCTGCCTTCTTCCTTTCCTCCCCCCTTACAGTACTCCTCTCCCTAAAGGCACAGGCAATTATAAAGCAATATAATGTACCATATCTTCTTTTATTCCTCCTTCCTCAACACAGTCACACACCAAAATCGAACAATTCTAAAAAAGTGTTTTCAAACAGCGTGGGAACCGGAATAACCCACCAGGGGGAAAGACTCAAGCGGAAAAAAAATTAAAAAAATGAAAAAAAAAAAAAAAGAGAAATGAAAAAAGTGTAGAACGCCAGGCAAGTCATACAAGATGATGAACAGGAGGAGACGTAGGAAGTAGCTGCAATCAAAGCACCGGTTTGCTTATACCAAGTTTGAAGTCCTCATTATCTCACTCCTCCGTTTTCGTTATTATCGGTTTGCCGCTACAGTGAACAGTTCCAAGCAAGCAGGCATAAATAGTGTGAATCTTACTCGTTCGGTTCCTGTCCTGGAAATTTCAGGCTCCGGTAACTGCTACTGGCTCCAGTTTGTAGTCACCGGTTTGTAACCCCTTCAACGCCTTCTCTCCATCTGCGCTCAACCTAGGCCTCCCGGCGGCTAAGGCTGGAGCTTCGAAAAACCTTGGTTTCCATTCAACGCCTTCCGCTGCCCTGGCGGCTGCCTTCTCGCGCTGCCTTTCCTCAATCTCCGATTTGAGTTGTGTTGCACGGCTGAAGTCTCTAGCATGAATGGCCTCAGTAACACCTTTCCACATCTTTCGAGATTCGTTTGGAAGCATGGCGTCTGGTGGCGGACAAGTCTTTGGTTCAGGGAAAAGAGGATCCAAGTCTATCAACAGGTGCTTCTCCTGTAGATTCGTTCATAGTAAGAACAATGGCCACCAGGAGAGTTTCCAAATGTATGAAAAAGGAGAGGCTTACATTGGAACCAGGCACCGTGTAATACAATTGGCTCATCCACGATCCCTCGATTTTAGCACGCACAAGTTTTGAGGGAACGTCCTTAATCTTCTCTATACCGTCATCCTCTTGAGTGTACTGATAGATGACTCCCTCAACCTTGTGTTTTGCTTTCCCGATCCAAGAATCGCCCAGGTACTGCAGAACAGTCTTCAATTTTGTTTTGGGACAAGTCACGTAGCAAATGTCCTCGACATATAGGTTTAGAGTTCCTAAGATATATAGTCGTGAACAAACATGCTATTAACCGCCTATACCACACGTACCTCTCAAGAATCCTCCCAGATTCACAGCGGGGTGAGTGAGTCGGTAGGATTCATCCCCACGTTTGTGCAAATTGATGAAAATGCCGAGGTTATGCACCCCAGGAGTTACCCTAACTTCGCGAGGTAAATATACTGTTTAATCTAACAAGTCTTTGGAGTTGTGCTTCACGTACTGGAGGTCCCTGTAAACTTGGCACTAATCTGAAATAGCGCTTTCGGTGAGCACTGATCTTAGGTTCTCCTCAGGTGTTTCCAATCCATACCTGATCATATCCGTTCGCCGATACACCTTTTTCCGGGCAGTCGATGTAGAAGGCTGAGACTGGGGGATGATGGGAAGTTTGTTCCGTCAAAAATGTGACACGAACAGGTCCTTTGCTACCGGCCTGAGAAGGCTTGCTCATCGCGGAATTCCGGGAGTTTCGGGAAGAAGGGCGGGATGGAACCGGTGGTAGTGTCTCCTGAACATCCCAACTGCACTTTTTTCACCCAGCGAACACCTAATCAGCCTACAGGTTTCAAGTTAACTTCACAATGGGGAAAGTACTCTGAAGAATTCCCCCAATGTTGAATTGTACGGCTGTAGAGAGAAGGTCAGCGACTGTTGGGGGGTGCGGTGTATTTAGCTATGCTGGGTCACTTGTATATCTTACCTTGCATGGCTTTCCTTTCACGAATTTCTTCAAAAATGGGACCACGTTAGCTATTTGCCCACACCACGGCTACCTTCATTATCTAACCAGATCTTTGGTAAACCAAAACCTCAAAACTCCCAAGAAACGTTCCAATTCATCGTCGGATTCGCCAATGCTAAACAAAGATCAGTGAAGAAGTAACAGGAGTATTTTCCAATTGTTTACCTAGCAAAAGTTTCAGGACGATCCAAGTAATTCCAATACTCTTTTTCAATGTTTCAGCATGTAATGCTCGTCAAGCAACTTAGGAATTCCTTCCTCACCTAAATTGGGTACAGGCTCAAGCAGTTGACTCGGCAATGAAAAGCGGACAGAGGCAATGTCAGCCACACCGATGAAACGTCGCAAAATGCCAAGTAGAGTCCTAGGCCCAAGGGTTTTAATGATTAGCTAGTGGCCCAAGAGGCGAATGGGCTGAGAGCCACATGCTTCAATTTTGATTGATTCTCTGCCTCAGAACCTATGTTCGAGATGGTTCCTGGAGATGTTGCAGCAGGTGTCAGGGCCAAGGAGGAAGAGGTAACAGGCGTGTTTTCCATGGCGGATTTTTGATGGTGGATTCCCCCAAGTGGAGGAGAGAGATATCTAGGGAGTGGGGCTGC
>QFET01001701.1:0-16874 GCA_003316355.1 Tuber calosporum
GGGAAGTCTGGAAGCTCTGAATATCGGTAGATATCAGGCAGTACTCGAGTAGTTAGTCGCCAACCTCACCCCTTGTCGCCTTCTCTAGTGTCTTGGCAGCAGGGCGCATCTTCCAACGGACCAAAACCCTGAACCTCTTTAATTGTCAAGATCGAGTGAACCTGTGTGTCCACAGCAGAGAGCATTCCGATCCAATAAGGTAGCACACGCGCTGAGCAAAGCCGGGGTGGAGGCACTGCATCTCCAGCATAGATTGAAATCGCTCTGAGTACTATTGCTCTGCCAAAAAAAAAAAAAAGGAATGAAAGAAAGAAAAAAATAAAAAAAATAGAATCTTGACAAGGCAGAACACGATCATAGGCGGTGCACATGACTCTGCCGGTATGAGTGACAATGTTTGGAGAAAGGCGCCACATCACCCCCGTAGGTTTTCTGCAGGCAAGACTGGCATCGAAACTAAAACATCTCTCCGAGCACTTGTATGATGTTTAGTGTCTGAGTGAAGAGGGGCTACTCGCTACTCGAGTGCTGTGCTGGACCAAACCTTTCGAGCCCCATCCATCATCATCACTTTCCCTGATTCTGGTGTAACTCACAGAACCGCCGCATGGCACATCCACCTTATAAACGCTGGCAAATATGATATATCATTCTGGAGCTGGAACTGGAAATCGAGGCTGCGATAAGTTGTCCAAGTTTCTACTCATGAATCATGATGATCAGGTCACCAGATGCGCCAGTGCCAGTGCCAATACCCGAGTACCGTACAGTACTTGTACAGTAGTAAGCGACCCTCCCCGTTCAGGTGCCGGACGTCCCTTTCGGCTGGACCCAGAAATGTGGGGGTGAAATACAAGTATTTACGGTATCTCTGGTAACCTTTTCTACTCATTGGACTAACTAAGGTATGATACCGTATTGGAATATACAAGCAGCAGCAGCAGCAGCAGCAGAGCGCTTGTAACTCAGTGCCCTATATCTATGCACCTGTGCTGCCCCTCCCTGCGACTGAGGCATCGTAGCACGCATACAGGTACGGCACCGTACCGACCGGTACTCGAGTACTTGTACTGTAGCACTCGCTCTGTGGCAAGCTCACTCAAAATGTCAGGTTGGTGATATTACAATGCTACCACAGACTACGGCATCATATCTCTAGTCTCTAGATACACCCACCGCATCCTTTCTAACCTTGGCCGCTCAGTAGGGGCCTGTTAGATCACTCTTGGAATTACGGTCGAGATTATCATTGAACATGGGCAAGACTTTTAGTGATTACGGAGCACTAGATTAACTGTATCATGCTTGGAGGAGATAGGGTCGTGTTCCCTGGCAGTCTGCATACCGTACTCTGCTGTATCATGGGACGACAGAGAGGAGGAGGACTTCCTTGGGATACCAATACTTGTGCTCGTACAGTGCGGTAACCTTCCGCTCCAATCCTTCCAGATGGAGCCTTTGAGTTTGGTGTAAATGCCTGGCAATAGTTTCCTCTTACCGTACCCGTTGCCCGCAAACAGGGTGGCGCCAGCCGTATCGATTCCCGTATTGGAAAGAAAAAAAAAAAAAAAACATATGCCAAGACTCCATTTTTGAGTCCGTAACTCAAGCTCTCAATGTGCATGGCAACGGGGGAGGCAGGTAACCGTAGCTCCCAGATATTGTCACACCCTGAGCGCGTCTCTCTCACTGGCCTATCATACCTTTATCCCAATTCAAGTTGTTTTATCTCCCCGACATTCAACCTCAAAAATTTACCAAACTTGATACCGATTGCTAAATATTTGTGCGATGGGATCACGTCCTGAGCTTAAGGTATACTTGGGCCCCTTTTATTGTGTCCTGCTTCTAATTGTTCGCTCTTCGTTCCAGGTTGAGGATGAGAGTACCTTTATTTCCTTCTTCAATAGTCTTCCCGAGACGGATGCCGTTCGACTCTTCGACAGAAACGACTATTACACTGCCCACGGGCAGGATGCCATATATGTTGCTCAGACGGTAGAGTTTCAATCCAAATCGCTCCCCATGCCTCCAGTTCTGATAGCCCCCTCATAGATCTATAAAACCACCTCTGTTATCCGACAATTAGGTAGCTCGAGAAACCCCCTCGAGTCATGTACACTATCCGTTACTGCCTACCGCAATTTTCTCCGCGAATGCCTTTTTCAGAATAGAAAACGGGTGGAGATCTGGGGTGCCAAATTGAGAAATAAGTGGGGCATTATGAAGCAGGCTTCTCCAGGAAATCTTCAAGATGTTGAGGATGATTTTGCCGGCCAGATCGATTCATCTCCCATCATCCTTGCTGTAAGGATATTAGTCAAAGGAGAGGAGCGGAGTGTTGGTGTTTGTTTTGCAGACGCCAGTGTTCGGGAGCTAGGCGTGAGCGAGTTTGCTGATAACGACCTATACTCCAACTTCGAAGTAAGCCATTTTCAGGAGTTGTCAACTGAGAATTGTGCTGCGGCTAACTCCTAGCCTAGTCTCTCATCATCCAACTTGGGGTTAAAGAGTGCATTGTCCAATCGGACGAGAAAAACAAAGATTACGAACTCGGGAAACTTCGAGGAATTATTGAGCGTTGCGGGATAGTTATGACCTTTCGGAAGGCTTCCGAGTTTTCCATCAAAGACATCGAACAAGACCTCTCCCGGCTTCTTACAAGTGAAGTTGCTGCCGGTATCTTGCCACAGGTAGAAAACAAGCTTGCCATGGCAGCTGCTTCCGCCCTGATACGATATCTACAACTTTTGAGCGACAATCTTAACTTTGGTCAATATCGTCTTTACCAACATGATCTTGCCCAGTATATGAAATTGGATGCGTCAGCAGTTAAAGCACTTAACTTGATGCCTGGACCTCGAGACGGTTCGAAGAATATGTCGTTATACGGTCTTCTTAATAAATGTAAGACTGCCATAGGGACCCGGCTGCTAGGCCAATGGCTCAAGCAGCCTTTAATGAGTCTTGAAGAAATCGAAAAACGGCAGGTTCTGGTAGAAGCATTTGTTGAAGACACGGAACTCCGGCAGACGATGCAAGAGGAGCATTTAAAAAGCATACCAGACCTTTACCGGCTCTCTAAACGATTCCAAAAGAACTTCGCAAACCTGGAAGATGTCGTCAGAGCATACCAAGTTGTCATCAGAATCCCGGGGTTCATTGGAACCTTTGAAGGTGTGATGGATGAGACCTATAGAGACCCGCTTGATCTGCGATACACAACTAAGCTACGGGTAAGAGCCCCCCTCTCGCAGGCGGGTGTTCCGGCTAACACGCCCCCCAGGAAATATATTGCAACTTGGGAAAGCTACAAGAGCTGGTCGAAACTACCGTGGATCTCGATGCTCTTGACAATCACGAATTCATTATCAAGCCAGAATTTAGTGACGATCTTAAACTGGTTCGGGATAAGCTGGACAAACTGAAGAGGGCAATGGACACTGAGCACCACAGAGTCGGAAACGATCTGGGCCAGGAGGTTGACAAGAAACTTTTCATGGAAAACCATAAGACATACGGATGGTGTTTCCGTTTGACTCGGGCCGAGGCAGGCTCAATAAGGAACCAGAAGGAATACAGGGAGATATCAACCATGAAGAACGGTGTTTTCTTTACTACCACTGCCATGCAGGATCTAAAGCGAGATTTTGATAAGTCAACGCACATATATAACAAGACACAGAGCGGACTAGTGGATGAAGTTGTCACTGTAGCATGTAAGTTACTGTGAGGTCGGCGTATCCTCTCTGCCCTGAGCGCTAGCTAACACCTTTTAGCCTCTTATTGTCCGGTCCTGGAAGAATTGGCTGCGGTGCTTGCCCATCTGGACGTCATCGTTAGTTTCGCTCATGTTTCGGTTCATGCTCCATCACCGTATGTCAAGCCGAAGATGCATGCAAGAGGAGAGGGAAACACCATTCTTAAAGAGGCCCGGCATCCGTGCATGGAAATGCAGGACGACATCCAATTCATTACCAACGATGTCAGCTTATGCAGAGGCAGCTCGGAGTTTTTGATAATTACGGGTCCCAACATGGGTGGTAAATCCACCTACATTCGGCAGATCGGTGTCATCGCTCTAATGGCTCAAGTCGGATGCTTTGTTCCATGCTCTGAGGCGGAGATGACAATTTTTGATTGTATACTTGCTCGTGTTGGAGCCAGCGACTCGCAAATGAAGGGTGTGTCTACATTCATGGCTGAGATGTTGGAGACCTCGACTATCCTCAAGTCGGCTACTTCTGAGTCCCTGATTATCATCGATGAACTTGGACGAGGTACTAGTACTTATGATGGGTTTGGGCTTGCATGGGCTATCTCAGAGCACATTGTCAAGGAAATTAGATGTTTTGCAATGTTTGCAACTCATTTTCATGAGCTGACGGCACTGGTCGACGAATACCCCTCTGTGAAGAACTTGCATGTCGTTGCGCACGTTGGGGACAAGGATGCGAGGGAGGTGACCTTGCTTTATAAAGTTGACGAAGGTTTGTGAAGATGAAGATATTCCGCGCGACCAACCAACCAACAAAGGTTCTAACAGTGTGTGTGTGGCTATAGGCGTTTGCGATCAGAGTTTCGGTATTCATGTCGCGGAACTTGTTCGCTTCCCACAAAAGGTAATAAACATGGCCAAGCGCAAAGCAGACGAACTTGAAGATTTCACTGGCAAGCATGAACATAAGGCGACCAACTGCACCAGAGAGCAAATCGCAGAGGGATCAGCTCTTCTCAAAAAGGTATTGGTTGAGTGGAAAAATAAGGTGGAGAATTCGGGAATGACCCCCGCTGAGATGAGGGGCGAGCTCATGAAATTGATCCAAGCGCCGGAGTACAAGGAAGCTTTGGAGAATGACCCATTTTTCCAATCAGTTAAGGCCTTGTAATTGTATTTTAATGGTGGCTGTTTTTTTTGTCAAGAGCGGCGTTTCCATTTCTCACACGTAGTGCCAGCTAGACTCGAGTACTCGCATGGGATGTTACAAAATGGGCTTTTCTTTCTTTCCCGAGCTGAAGCTTTTACAATAGAATACACATATTAATCGTCAAACATAGTGCGAGTCTGTTTGCGGCCGACCAATATTTGCTTGTTTCCAGGTATGATAAACAAAAGACCATGTCTTTTTTTTTTTACATAGCCTGATGGAAGCGAGAGGAGAATGGAACAAGTTAGCAAGGCTTCGCCTGCAGTGTTCCAGGCTAATCCCTGCTCCCGCAACGCTCCCAAGAGTCCTGCCATACGGTACGCATATTCCAAGAACCGTTCCAGCGTTCCGCACTCCAGCAACCAAAGGCAGAATTATGTCGACCTTGTACGAGTACCGCACCCGTACACAAGGAGTTGACTTGTAAGGCTTTTTTATAAGGATCGCATGGGTGTCACAACTTGGTGAAAATATGCCTTATCTTAGCTTTAATCCGAAGGTATTGTAGCTCTCTCGGGGGTACGTCTTGTGCTGAGGACGTGTGATACAGAATGCCTAGAAGAGTGGGGGCAAACCCTGATTCCAGGAGTTGCTTTACGGCCCCAAACTGCTGCTTCGGGGTTATCAAATTCAATGCTTCGGGGGCGTTTTGGGGCGTCGCCCTCTCCGTCGGTGTCTTCTGGTGGGGAGATATGGGCCAAAGTGCACCAAAAAATGGGGGGTTTCCGAATGACCACCACCGCACGGGCTCTGCTGCGGTGGGCTCCAAGGATGCCTTGGGAAATAGTCAAGTGCCTGAAACGTGCAGCACAGCTTCTCCCTTCTTCCAATCTTTATCCGTTCCATACGGAAAGTGAGAAGCATTTTGAGTAGCCAAGGCCAGTTGCATTGCATATAAAAGCCCTGGTCTTGCCTTATATCAATCAACTCTGGCTACTCGAGTACACACTATACGCGCATACACCACTATGATACCACACAGGGCTGCTCCACCTTTGTCGTGCAGAGAGAAATCTGTGAAAAGGTTCAAAATACCTTTCGAGTTCAGTACTAGTATATTTTTAAAAGTATATGTTCAATATATTACCATAGCATACCGGTACCATCGACAGGGGTTCAGTGAGCAAAGCCCGATCACTTGCCCGAACATAGGGCCCCTCCAAATGCCCTCAGTCTCACAATACATTTTTTGCCAAGAGAAAGTAAAAAGGTATGATATGATACCATATTATTAACCGGAATTGGCAGTTACATCAGGGGTGGCTCAATAAAGAGTTGGATTTTAACGATGATTTTTCCAAGAGGTGCTGTTCTACCAAAGTTTTTCCTGTTTTGGGCGAAAGAATTTCCTGAAGAGGTTTAATCTCACTCATAAATTGAGCCTCATTTTATTTAACTATCATGCTCTATGTAGCAGTACCTTTTCACTCTCCCTTCCTGCTTTGCACAGAAAAATGCATCGTATCGTGGGAGTCTGAGGGCGTAAAGAGGGGGTCTTATGTTCGAAACAAGTGGTCCAAGTTTGCCCACTGAACCCCTGTCTATGATGCGCGATGGTATGATACAAGTATTGAACATATGCACCTGAGATCGATGGTATTTTAACCCTTTTCTCGAGAAATCTGGGGTATGGTGCCGTACCGGTAGTCTGTTTTTTGATTCTTTTGTAACCTTGATGTATTATAATATCTCCTTGCTACAGTAAGCAGTCCTTGTTGCCCTGATCAAATTGATCAATCGAGTGATGTATGATGAAGTGAGGTCCGTTATTGAGACTGCCCACAGAACATAGGAGGTCACACAATAAACAATTCGCAAAATTTTGTAAAAGCTGTTTCAATACAATCTCGTATAATAAATACGGGTCAGTTCGACCCGGCATAGAAATGTCAAGGGGTGAAAGTAAGAATCCTAGAGAGGAATTTAGGTGCACGAGTCGGTGAACCCTTGATAGCTATTTCGACCTGCAGTTCACCCAGCCTCCCCCCCTGGCCATTTCTCCTACCGGTACCCGGTCTTCTGTCAACCATCCACGCTTTCCTTTCCGCACCACAACCCGTCCGCTCCCCCACAACATACGGTAATAAATCATCCCTTCCAACGACCCTTATTCCACTCTCCGGCTTCCTTTCGTGATGCTCATAAGCTTGATTTGAAGTGGCAAACAGGCGGGCCATATTAGGGCGATACCAATCGGGTAAGGGGCTTCCACTACAGCCTTAAATCATACGTTACGGCATAGGATTGGCTAGCTCTCGCTCGCTCCTCTCCCCCCATCCTCAAAAGGTGTTTCCTTTCCTGAATTACCCCTCCCGAGCCGCTCGCCCTCGATAGAGAACGGACGAAAGAGAGAAAAATGGATTTCGATATCGCCTACAGCCTTGAGAATGCACAGCAATTCTGGGATGGTAAAAGCGCTCCCCCTCTAAACTAGGTTTCTCGATCGTGTGACCTCCAGCTAACCTAAGCAGAGCTCGACGACATCGTCAGCGCGCATTGCGAAACCCAGAACCTCATTGACCAGGCTCTGAAGTCCTATCTGGCGTTCACTTCTTCGTTTACGGGTACTGTGCCCTTCCCCTCCCCTGCAGCAACAACTCCTCCCTGCCTTTGTCTCTACGGCAACTCTGCAAGTCCAGATTTTTCTTATCTTTTACCTGGGAGAATCGGTTTTGACTCATGGAGTTTATAGACGAGTATTTGGTTTCCGAGTACGATTGGGCGAAGTGCGCCTATAAACTTTTGGATTCTCCATTGTTTACGAAGCATCGGAATCACGTCCGCCGACGGATGATCGGACGGTTGAGAAAAGTTCGGCTAGACCATGTTTTGGGGCCCTATTTAGCCTTTTTTTTCGGGGGGGGGGGGATCGTAGGACTAACAATGATATGCAGGAGATTTTGACCTCACGATTACACTTGGCTGCGCTTGTTCTGTTATACGATGGCCGGGGAACTCAGAAGACGTTTGAGATGATGTTGGAAGAGGGCCTTTTTATTAGATTGATGGATCTGGTTCAGAAGACGAGGGATGACGATAGAATGCTCTGGCGTTCACTTATAGAATTGCTTTACGAAATGTCTCGGATACAGCGCCTGAGACGCCAAGACTTGGGTAGGACTTCCTTTCAACTATTTGGCTGCCAGGAGCTTCCAAGACTGACTCTGCAATAGAAGCGATCGATGACAAATTCATATCATATCTTTTCGGGTTGGTTGAGGAAGGTCCTGAGGATCCTAATGACCCATATCATTACCCAGTAATTAGAATTCTGGTATATGCCTCTAGAATGTGGTCAATATTGCACTTGAGCTAACCATTCACTAGCTTGTATTGAACGAGCAATACATGGTTTCAGCCCATGCCCCACCTTCCAACCCTGCGGACCCACCAGGCGCTCCAACGAATAAAGTTATAAAAATTCTCTGTTTTCATGGTTCCACATACAAGACTTTTGGGGAGAATATCATTCTTCTTCTTAATCGTGAAAGTGAGTCGTGTAGCTTAACGGGGGCGATAAAATTACAAAGGCTAACAACCCGGGGCCGCTGCAGGTGAAACTTGCTTACAACTATTAATATTAAAACTTCTATACCTCCTCTTCACCACGAGTGCGACATATGAATACTTTTACACAAACGACCTGCGGGTTCTGGTGGATGTAATAATCCGCAACCTCTTAGACCTTCCGGATGAGTCCGAACCGGTAACAACCCTCTTCCACTGAAACCCGCTCTCAAGGAAAACATACTCATCTGGCAAAAAAACTAGCTCCGACACACCTACCTCCGTGTCCTATACCCTCTCCTAGAACACACCCAACTCCGCTACCCACCACATTACAAGCGCGATGAAGTCCTCAAACTCCTGGAATGTTTAAGCGGCGTGCGAAGCAATCACTTCCAGCCGGTTGACCAAACAACCATGCGCCTCGTCTCTCGCTGCTCGAATGTCCCGTGGCTTAGGTCGACGCCCGCCGAGAACCCAGCGCACAGAGCCCTGGGAATGAGTCTGGCACATCATGGTCAGAGTTCTGTCAGTTTTATGGAGGTGGCTTCCAAATCGGAGAAGCCGGGAGTCATCACCCCATCCAGGAAATTGGGTACTGGAGCAGCTAATATAGATGGCAATAGTAACGGAAACGGGGTGGAGATTGCTGGGGAGGCGTGATAGGCGCGGGGGGGTAATGATGGATATGATGGTTATGATTAGACTGGTGCATGAGAGCGATTGCATCCCCCCCCCCTTTTTTTTTTCTTTTTCTTTCGTTCTTCTCCTTCAGCATGCATTATGCTACAGATCGATTTCGTTTGGTGTTCTATGATATGAGATTTTATTTCTGCCTGCTCTTTTTTTTCCTTTTTTCCTTTTCTCTTGGTTTTCAAAAAGTCACCGACGGGGTTTGTTTTTTGTTCTATTTTTTATCCTGATGTGATGATATTTGCGTCCCGGCTGGGCCTTGTGATATAGAACGGTGGCTGGATGGCTTCTGTGTATAAGATGTCTTTTTTTTCTTTGTAATTTTTGGTTGGAGGGGGTATTATGGCTGTATGGAGGGAGTACGATGGCGTAATGTACAGTATTTTAGCTGTCGTAGAGATGTATTAAAATTCCACCATGAATACCATACCGTGAATCTTTACATATTGTCATGTTGTATGTGCGTTCTTAAGCTTGGAGATTCCATGGCTGGCTGAGCTGGTCACCAAATAACTGGCACAGAATTGTACTGGAGTATGGTGACATTAGTTATGGCTGGCGTATAAATACTCACCCCCCCCCAAAAAAAATAAAAATAGAAAAAACAAAGGGGGAAACAAGAATCTCACTCAAGCCGCAATCCCTCCCGCACCAGGGCCCGGTGCCCACCCTTCACCAATCCTCCTAACCTCCTCCACAAACCTCTTGCTGGTGATCATCCCCCCCGCAGTCCCACCAGCACCCAATTCATAAAACGGATTACAAACAAGCCGGATATAGGCCGTCTGCAACGCGCGAAAAACCTGCTCCACCCCACCCATATTAGCCCCAACCCCTCCATTCCACTCAGCAAGCCGATCAAAGCAAAAGCAAAGCTCACCCCCTTCAATTCCCCATCCTTAACCCCCAACCCACCACCACTGCCACCACTGCCACCACTGCCACCAGATCCGACATCCACAACAACCACAATCTTAACGCCCGTATTCGTCAACCATCCGTACGCGGCTAACTCCTCGTCTATGCTGTATAGAAGGCCGAAGTCACTGTCGCCGTTCGACTTCAGCGGTAAGCGGGACTGGAAGACGTCCAGCGTTGCGTGCGTTAGGAAGTGGTATTTCAGCGTCGATGGGGAGGGGAGGGGGTGTTGTGGGAAGGTCTGGAGATGGAGGGGGGAGTTCTGTTTTTCGTTAGCTCGAGGTGGAATGGGGGTGGGTTGGGTGAGGTGGGGAGAGGGTATGTACGTGGCGGTCCATTAGGGCGATGCAGGCTATCTTGGGTGCTGACATTTTTTTTTTTGTCGGTGTGATGAATGGAGGTTGTGGGGTGGAGGCGTGGGAAAGCGGGCAAAGTGCTTGATGTGAATGAATGAATGGGTGGTTTGAGTTAGTCTACTCGTACGGTAGTTGTGTGTGGTTGCTGTTGTATTACAATACACTCTCTTGTCTTGGGAAAAAAGATTATCCAGGGTATGATAATATTCCGGCCTGGTAACACACACCAGCCCTGGCGAAGCATAAATTTACAAGTAGCCCACCCATGATCTTCGTGGTCCAGTCGGTGTCAACCTAAGCGATTTCGCTGGAGGGCGCCGGTTCGATTCGCGGTGGTGGTGGGTCGAGGCTCGTAAGCCTGGATGGGTGGTAGCTCCGTCCATAAGAGTAGAACCCTCCACAATGGTACAAGTACCCCCATCCTCGACAGAATCACAAATTATCACGCGGTCAAATCAAATGCTGGGATTCTCAACATACCCTATCACATTCTTTGACAGATGAGAACAACGAACCACTTTGGGCTTTTTTTATCTAGTCCTATGACCAGCTATTGTTTATTATACATTCCCAATACTGATAACACTTTTAAATCTCCTCAGATTCGTCGTCGTCATCGCTACTCTCCCCCATGTCTATCACCGGAATGACCATCTCATCCTCTGAATCAGTCGCTTCGAGGCGGGCACTTTCGCCGATGGCTTGGACTTGCTGAGTTGTGGCAGCAGCTGCGATTATAGCTGGTGCAGATGGCGGTGCAACGGTGGCAGTAGTGGTAATACGAGTAGGAGTAAGTTGAGATTGGGCTTCAGGAACCGTTTGTTGGGTGGTTTTGGTAAATGTGAAATCTAGGGTGGTGTGTGCTGCAGGGATTGCTTGGATGGGTTGAGGTACAGAACCCGGTCCTGGTGCTGGATAAGGAAGAGAGGGTGTTGGCGTATGTGACTTCCGACGCTTTGGAAAGGGAGCGGTGTCTTGGCCGTTGGATGCACTGCGTTTTGTCATCGGTTCCTCAGTTATACTGCTTGATTGGACTGAATTTATCTTGTGATCCACCGCTGCTTCTTCCTCCTCCTCTTCGCCCTCCGCTTCCTCATCATCCTCCTCCTCAACTTCACTAGTCCACCCCTTCCCGACCCAAAGAACCGGTAATCTAGGCCTCACAATCCCTTCAACAGCCAAATTCCCCCTACTCGCGCCGACCAAGTGCGGGAGTATGCTCCCACCCTTCAGGTTTCCGTTCGGGTTTGTGGCGGGGAACAAAACACTCGCCATCATTGCCTTGTCGTTCATTGTAAACACTGCAGCGCGATCCAATAGCCTTCTCGTCTGAGGGCGGACATAAGCGGGCGGCAACTTCTCCAGAACGGCCACTAGGAGTTCCTCGGCGGCGGAGGTCAGCCCCTGGAGCCACGTTGGTCGTGAGTTGAGCCGCGACGACGAAAGGAACAAGTCCGCGTGGACTTCCTTCTGTTTCCTAGTGTTTTTGTTGCCGTGTTTTCCCACAGGTTTGGCGGGAAGGGGATTTCTAGATTCATCGGCGTTGAGCACGAGGTCAGTGTAGAGTGAGGACAAGATCGGGTGGACCGAGGTTACAGTTTGTCTGTCGAGAGCTGGACCGAAGAGGTTTAGGAGCGCAGTTAGGAGGGTGTAGGCTGCCGTTCGGATTCCCGTATCAGAGCAATGTTCAGAGTGTGTAATAACCAATTGTTCTATCACTAGATTTGCTAAGGGGGCGAATATTCTCCCTAATCGCTCAATCGCAGAGGAGAGTAGGTTTAATGCGCAGCATTTCAAGCCGGGTAGTCTAACTATTACCACTTCTCGCTCAGGCCGCTCAATGGCCGTGCTATTCTCTGCTGCCTTGCAGGATAATCCGGCTAACCTACCAGTAAGCCAGACAAACTGTCCGAGAGGGATGACAACCTGCGAACTCGTTGGTTGACAGAGGAATCGTGACAACAGCCTGAGTAACATCTCCGCTCTGTCGAACCCTTTTGAGATCCCCTTCCACTCACCCAGCCCAATATTTGACACACCGGAGACCCCCGAGCTCATATTCCTGTGTGATATACCTGTGTGATGCCCTTCTTCCACGCATCTAAGAATCACATTAAACAGTTCATCTATTTCAGAAATCATTGCCCTGACGGTACGAGCCCAGCCTTCTGCGACTGCCGTAGCTTTGTTGCCCGCTGAGCTTCCACCTTCTTCATTGGTTGTAGCTCCACCAGTGCCGCCGCCACCACGAGGCGCAGGTTTAGAAAGATGCAATGAGACAAACAAATCTCCCGCCAAACGTCCAAGCTTGCTAAACCCGCACCGCGACGATAGCACCGAAAGCGCAATCTCCTGTGTGTGCTGCGTGAACGGACGGAACGTAACCGGATTATGGCATAGGAGGTCCTTGAGTGCTTCCAATGCTGTCGCAAGTGTATCTTCCGAAGGCATTGTATCAGATTCCGGTGAAGCCACCGGCTTGAGTATGTTCAAGATATGTCCTATTGTGGCTGCGAGGTTGGGGGAAACTATCTGGCGGATCAGGGTTGGCTTATCAACCGTTAGGACGGTGAATACTCGGGCCAGTGTCGCAATCGCGTAGTTGATTGTTGAGGGTAGTTCGGGCTTCTGCATTTCCAATCAACCTCAACTTCAACTCCAATATTCGGGACTACCATGGCTTGGAGGAAAGGAAAGAAGAGAGACAAACAGTCAATATTGGAACCATCAACCTAACCCAAACCTCACCGCTTGAGGCTAAACATTCAAAACTGCTCTCCATCGCTGCCTTTGCCAATGCCATACCGATCCATTTCTCCGCCGGTAATTTGCTTTGTAGGAGGGAGGAGACCCTTGCCTTGAATCTGTGCAAGAGAATAAACCCCTCTGACTTGTCACCGGTATAATGCGAAGACGTCGACAGTGAAGCACAGGTTTCGAGGACCGGAGTTATGTATAATTGTGATATCATAAAAGGGACAGAGGATGGTGAGGTATGCTCTGAAATGACAGCGTTTATCATGCGCAGTGTGATCACAGCATTGACGCTGTTATCCACAGGGTGGAGAGGCATGATTTTTTTGTGAATTCAGTTTTTCGTTTTCCAGGAGTGTTGGTGGGATATTGAAAGATGATGTCTCTCTTAGAAATACCAAGAGCTGGGTCTCACAGGGAAGAAACATGCTAAATTTTGAGCCTCAACTAGGAGTTTTCGCTGAAGGGCGCCGGTTCGATTCACCGGGCTTGTGGGTGGGCGACCGTATGCCTAGTTCTGGCGGTGTCACCCTGGGTTTCCCAGAAAAATTCTGATAACTCAACTACCCCAACCCGGACCCGCTTCATTATCATTACACCACATTTAGCCAAGAGATACATGCCCTATAACAAAAACAAAAAAAAAAACACCCATTTGCCGTTTTTATAACCTTAATACCTGAGCTATAGCTAACAAGAGTATTACAAAATCCAATTACAACCTTTCGCCTGAAAAACATGCAGACAAAGGGCATCATAAGGGTACCGGTATACCAACCTACGCCGAAAACACGTTCCGTGGCCTTACTCTTTTCAAGCCATGATTACTTAATCTCGCTTACGAACCAAGGACTCTACCGGGACCAGCAGCAGCAAAACCGGAACCACCTTCCATAGGGATAGGGGTTGTTGCGCGCGATGTTGATTGGGTTCTTGAGCTGTTCGAGGTTGGGAGAAACTCCATGTGGCTTATCTCAGTCCTGTTCTCGAGGGAAATGTAGAATGGTACACGCCGGAGAAGAAAGTTTAGCTTAGACTCGGCCTTGCCCAGTATATTCTCAGAGGGCTCGAGGAGACGGAGGTAGTGGCAGGCATCTAGCAGTGTTGTGAGCACGCATTCAACAGAGAGGATGTAGATGACAAACATAAATAACCAACTGCCAACCCGCAGAAATGCCCAAGAATACTGGCTCCAGGAACCAAAATTGAAATAACCACCAGCCAGACGATCGGAGCAATCCATGAAGGTATACCATAACCAGCAATACTGCAACAATTCTCATCAGTAACACACTCCCCTAGGCAGCTAGGACAGGAAAAGTACTTATAAGTTGGCTTCTCCAAAAACGTCTTCACCGCTTCATTTGCCATAAGGGTAAATACCAATGCACTGTCTCACACAAAACTCAATCAGCCATGATCCCCACACAACTTCTTATCTGCCAAGTAGTGGGATAGTGAAAACCTACCTCGCCCCAGCAACCGAGTCATAAGCACCAAGCAAGAAAATTTCAATACCAACATACAATCCACCAGGAAGCGTCACAAGAGCTACCCCAACCACGCTCCATCAGCATCCCCGAACCCCACCACCCGCCCCCCTCCTTTCCACCGGAATTGAGCAAAACCTACGGCCGAGCACCAACAGCAACGTCTTCAAAGTCCCCACCTCCCTCTCAAACCTCTCGAGTAACGGGGTCAATGCAAGAAGGTTCAAAAGTGCGTGTAAAAGTCCCACATGCACAAGGGGGTAGGTATTTAATCGATGCACTATCACCGCCCTCTCCTCTCACAATTAGCCCTCACCCTCGTCTGAACAACAAGCAAATAAAGTCAAAGATAGAGGAAAGTCTAACTCTGCCCTAAATCCATCTTCCCGACATCCAGCGCCATCCAGTCCAGCATTCTGAAGCCGCATACCCCCAGCATGTGGATTACCGCAATGAGCAGTACTACGGTACGCGCTATGATTGGTAGGCGGAGGAGATATGCTTCTAGGCGTTTCCAGGTTGTATGGGCCGAATCAGATAGGGCTTGAGTTGGGGTTTGTGGCGGCATTTCCGGTGCTGTTTTCTGGTAAATGTATACTCGAGTAGGGGGTCGTTGTTATCGTATCCGGTGTTGGGTAAAAAAAAAAAAAAAGGGGGGGGGGGAACGAGAAATTGACTTTTGGGCAGTGACAAGATTTTGTTGTGATGGTCGTTTGTAGCCCCGATACTGCTACCAAAGAGAAAGAGTGATTTGATAAGGGAGTGGAGAAAGGAGGTCAACAGCGATGCCTGAAGATACCGTACCACAAGCCAGGCGTTCGTTAATTACAACCTTACAGCGCGTTCTGAAGTCCACGGACCCAATCAGTATGACTTCTCGGTGGATGAGCTAAGTCAAAACAAGATTTTCTCCCACTCTGTTTTTTTCTTTCAGCCCGACAACTCCGCCTCATATGGTACTATATCCCAAACACATAAACATGTGATTCCAGAAAATATAGGAAGAACTGACCCCATACAAGACCCGAAATACGCGGTGGGGAGGAGATCTTAAAGATACTGAAAACGAATACTCGAGCAGAAAAAATTTGGTGGATTCTCTCTCTACACCCCATCCAACCAAAATCACGTGACCACACAACTAACTACTCGAGTACTTCAAGGTGCCACTGCTCAACCTTGAAGCCAAGGGAAACCCTGGAACCCCAAAATCACGAGTGATATCCCGTGCATACCACTTGCAGTGGACACCAACAAACCAGACATCAAAGGCGCCGCATAGCGAAGCCAAGATCTCAGCTTCTGCAACCCGAGTGCGTTCGTGCCTCCCCCTTCGGGAGGCCCAGGGAATGACCAATGAAATGGTAAAAGCTAGAACTGGACAGTGTTCGATCTGTAATCCACAATTTTTTTTTCCCGCGGCGATGCCGCTGTGTTGGGAGAGAATACCTAACCCTAACATGACCTGAGCTCTGAATATTATCCTTTCCCCACATTCGCCGGTTACGGTATGCAGGTAACCACAGACCACAGTGTCACGAATAAATTTGATAAAGTATCGATAAAACTCCCTCGCTCCCTCTTACAAAGTTCTCACCCACAACCCCACAAACCAATTCCACCACCACCGCAAGAAGAAAACCCGAATAAATATGGAACCAATGTCCGAATCGCTGACCCTCGCAGTCCTCGGTTGCGGCACGATGGGGGTTGCAATTCTCTCAGGAATCCTCTCCAGTCTCTCTAGCCTCCGCCTTCCCAGTGCTTCCGGGACCAGCACCCCTACCGCTGCCCTCCTCCCAACGCGCTTCCACGACGCCAGCAAAACCCCTACCCGCCTCCCCTCGAAGTTCATCGCGTGCGTCAAGCGCCCCGAGTCCGCTTCCCGCGTGCGCCGCGCATTCGAGGAGTTCACCAGCACGCCGGTCGAAGTCTACACTGACAATAACTTTGAAGGCGTGCGGGGCGCGGATGTGGTCATTTTGGGCTGCAAGCCGCAGATGTACGCTGAGATATTGGGTGAGGAGGGCATGCGCGAGGCGCTGGAGGGGAAACTACTCGTTAGTATTCTTGCCGGGGTTAAGATTGCCGCGCTCAAGGAGGTGGTGCCCGGCAGTACTAGAGTGGTTAGAGCTATGCCTAACACTGCTGCTAAGGTGTGATTGTCATTTATACCGTTTTGGAGGGATTTTTTCTTCTCTTCTTGGGGGGGGGGGGGGGGGGGGGGG
>QFET01001702.1:11621-26648 GCA_003316355.1 Tuber calosporum
AAAAAAAAAAAGGCCTCTTTTTCACTGACTATTCCTGGGGCTTTGCTGCTGTACCGATATCCTAGCCTAGCGTCACTATGTATATGTATGCAGTTTCATGTAAGTACGAACCTCGACAAGAAAGCGTAAAAGAAGAACCCGAGTCATTGCTCATGATGGCCAGTTCTTAGAGTTTTCGAAGCCAGTATGTGCGTAATTCAAACTATATAACTTTACAATATTTGCACATACTTGGTATAAGAGGGCTTAATGCTTTGATAATAGTCACAGGGCCAAATTGAATTGAAGCAGCATCCTAAACCATATAAGCATATAAGCCGACTTCGGCACTCCTCGGAGTGCCCCTCGTTTCTGCCTTAGCACCTGGGCGGCGTCGGGAACAGTCTAATCTGTTGGCTTGATTCCAGGCCACTGCCTGTCTGCTTTTAATGCGTTTTCCTCACTCTTCACCACCACTTCCAACCCTCAACACCAACACCACTGCCCGACATCTCAACAGCTACGAGCCAATAAGAGGGCTCATCTTTACTCGGCTCGGAATTGGGTCTTACTGGCTACTGATAAAGTACTTCCTTCAAACACCTTGCGAAAGTCCTGCCATGCCCGATAACTATATTCCTCATACTAGTCCCGCAACTCGTCCATCAAATTGATTGCTACTTTGGAGCACCGGAATAGATCCAAGAGGAGTGTCTAGGACTCTGCTGGTTATTTCACCGGTTATTCCTACCCGCCTGCATACGGCTAATCGCATGAGCAGCCCCACCTGTTGGCACTTAGCACACTCCCACCGAGTATCGGAGGTCGATACGGAGGGGCGGAGGAGGTGGTGGGTACCACCCATTGAATCCATCTCCCTCAAATTTAACGACTGGTCTGACTCCAAACACTTGCATACGAGCCCTAGGATAGAGATTGAAACATAAAAAATTAGTGTATCTTACCTACATCGCTGCGGCATTTACTAACAAAGGGTGCTGGACAAACCCGAAGGTTCCCTTTATGTCGCCCGAGCATTTGAGAAGCATTTAGCCCCGGAAGAAGCAGCACTACTCGCCCCGCCGGTATATCTTGCTGGTCCTACTTGGCACATGTTGTGCAGTTGCTCGGTGGAAAGCGCAGCTTAGTTCATGGCTAGGAAGCACTTGATTCGGGATTAGGGCCTTAGATATTTCCTATCTAATAAAGTATTGAAATACCTGCACGTCAAGAATTATTTTTTTCCTTTCAGTTACGGACCATCGACTGCCCATGAGGTATAATACTCACCCCCTTGCCTCCCCCGAACCCTTCACGCATCCTCCGGATATCTCCCCAGGCCCACACGATTATCAGTCGCTGAGGGAGTATGGTTAAGGATATCTTTCAGACGACCTTCATCCTCTTGGGTTATAATACCGATTGACATCGTGATTTCTATTGCGAGGGCATCGCTTTACATGCCTTCTGAAAGTTAGAATTTGGCTCTCGTCCACCCGCATATGGCCCACAACCAATGCCGATTGGGAGCAGCACCTGGGGACAGCTTCTGAGGCGAGAAAGTAATCATACAAAACCCGGACTCTTCTGCATTGGCGGTACATCTCCCTCACAATACTTTGTTGTTGATATATTCTACTAATGTTGAGAGCGGTGCTTTCTATGTGCTGTGTTGACAATTCCATGCTGGTATCGATACTCAAGACCACGGTCACGTTCACAGTTGGGGTCTTGGTTCATTCCTATCACCACACAACCGCTTGGCAGCAAGAAACATGCCGTGTCACCAATGAGAAACCTCAAATCCCGACTTTAGCCTCCTGCTTCTCGCAAAAGCATTTCTTGGCAATACCACCGTTAAACTCGCCCTCACCAGGGGTTCCGAGGACCAGGAAACCTTCACATCCTAGCCCCAGGGCAGCTGTATCTCGACCCAAGGCGATTTGCAACCATAAGCCGCAATCATGTACTCCCGCTGTCGCCCAAATAAACGCGGCAAACCTCCCGAAGACACAATCATCACACAGTACAAGAACTTCATCAATAACTCTCAACGAGACGAAAACGGGAATCGGTTCATAGAGGTTATCGCTACAATGCCACCCGGTACCGATTGGACTCGCATCAACCGTCGGAGGCCAACACTCCACCCCCGCCCTCCGGAGATCGTTGATGGGGACAGCCATACAACTAGTATCCCGTCTCTGCACGTTCTTGCTCGCCGGACATTGAATAAGCATATCGAGGAACTCACAGTCGAGATACTAAGAGGCATCCCCTGGGTTATCATGAAGCCTGTCTGGGAGGACACTTTGAATACGTGAGAGCCCCTCATTCCATCTTATTTGTTTTAGAATGTTAACTGACTTTCTTCCCTCCCTTCATAGCTCGAGAGATAGCTTTCTTATGTGGTCTAGATTCGCTTCTATCTATGGGGTAATTCCTTCTATCCCGTTCATTCGTTTGTAGGGATTATCTAATGATAGTGGTATACTAGGATGAACCCGATTTTGTGTGTCACTCCAAGGCCCAGAGCAGTGGACCAAGTATGGAACGTCTACGGATTGAAAAACTCGCATACACAATTTCTCTTGGGCCTTTGATGGGCCCCATATCCAATAATCAAGGGATGTGGATTGTATACCTGAACCTTCTGTATAACAGAGGTTACACCAGGGACGAACTTTTATGCATACCGGAGATCCCCAATTTGGTGGTTCTAAATTTCCCTTTCACCAGTAACGGGCAGGTTAGCACCCTTGACGATGGTGTAATTAGGTCCTGGTCTCGCTCCTCCGCCAGGGACGGGAAGTTATCTAGATTGAAGGTACTAATCCTTAGGAACCACACGAGGATTACCAACGAGTCCCCTAAGTACCTCAGCTGGATCCGGTCCCTGGAAATAATCGAAATGACTGGCACTAGGATTACCTCTGATGCTCCCTACTGGGGCGTGCACTGGGAACACGATAAATCCCAGTTATGGGAAGATCTGGCCACGGCCCGCGGGGTCATACACGTCTTTCGCAAGCATCAGACTGAATCCGAACAGCTAACCCTTCTCTTGCAAATCGGGGACAACGTTACCAGAAGTAGCGAGGAGAACCGCAACAATATCTTCATCCTTAAGAGGATCAGAAACCTGGCTACTGCACAAGCGAAACGCAAAGGCCACTCCGTTGGCTCCTCGCCTTCTAACCCACCATCACCATCTAGTGGCCAGGCTAAAAGGCGTAAGGGCGTTCGGGATAGCAAGAAGAAGGACATGGGGGATCTACTCGCAGAGTTCGAGTGTGGGCATGGAGGTGAGGGGGCACATGCTTAGCTTGCTTGCTCGTTTGCTTACCAGACAAGCGGTGATGAAAAAACCCAAAAACAAGCACAATGAGAAAAGTTTAATTTGAATTTTTAATTTTTTTAATTTTTTTTTTACAGCACCTAGCGGTGGGTTTATCCCCGCCCTGGATGAATGGGCGAGTGGGTTAAATTTCGGTTCGGCCTGCATTAATCTGGTGTTCTGGATTCGGTTTGGGCGGTATGTACGGGTTCTTTTTTCTAGGCAGACGGATACAAGCTAGACCTTTCTTTTCTCCTTCTCTTCTCTAACAAGTAGATAAATATAATAATGATGATAGCAGCTTCTAGCTTACCGATATAACATCCTTGAAATGCCTTGCAGTAGCGATGCAGTTACTCCCTGTGGCTGTGGTGGCTGGGTGTATTATGGTAGACTTGTCGACGCGAGCAGTAGGAACTCTAATATACGGTCAACGTTGAAGTATCGTTATCTCCTATTACCTTTACGATCACAGTGGTATCGTGCAGTGAACCCTTTTTTCCCTTCTCCCCTACTTTATTTTTTACAGTGCAGTACTTTTATTTTTTCAATACCGTGACTTCCTATTATAATACAAGTAATATCAAGCCAGACCGCAAGCAACATGACAGATGATAATTCACGTACTGTAAGGAAGCCACACCGTGCCGAGAAATCCGGTTAACAGCAGCGCCAAATTACCGGGCGACACCGGGAAATCCAAGCCTCGCCTGCACCGCATTGTACGATACCGTACGATACCGGAGCCTTCCCACCGGAAGGGGTACAGTAAGGAAGGGAAGCAAAACATCCCTTACCGAGTTCCAGTGTTCTGATGCAAGCGTGACGGGATGGCCTAATACCTGCAACACTTGAAAAGTCCCATAATACCGGTATTATAATCATAATACTTGTACCTGTAGAGTACTGTACATGTACAGTGCAGTACAGTACATAACTCGCCAGGTATGATACTTGAACAGTATTCGCGGCAATCAAACCTTTCCCCAAATCAGATTTTTAGTGATTACGGTAACTTATACTGGCAAAAATAGCCCTACAAGTACCATCGTATCGTACCAGGGGGTTGTGGGTAAGTCTCTCGAACTCTTGGCGGTGTTTACTATGGAATTTTCTGCCAAGAGTTCGACAGACTTTCCTCCAACCCCTACCGTAGTATAGTTATGATACAAGTACTTGTGCAGACAACACTCATACACATTGGAGAAAGTCTCCTCCTACACCCAAGATAAAATGGGAAGAAGGTATACTAAAGTACTATACTTGTGCATGCAGAGCAGAGTAGAATACCGGTAGAATACGGTACGCTCCTTCCTTCCTTCCTTCTTCCTTCACCTCCGGCCAGTTCACCCAGTTATAGTCTAACACCATAGCATATTCCCACCAACACACAGCACATAGCAGAATCCAAGTACATGTACTCGTACTAGTACTTGTATAGGCTTAGTAGTCTGGAAAATCCGGTAGGGATCAAGGGAAAATATATATGCAAAAATGAAATATAAAAATAAAAAATAGAACAAGACAAGATAAACCAAAAATAGGTGAGGGGAGGAATGCATGTACGAGTACTTGTACAGTATTTCAATTGGTAAAGTATATGGTGTTGTCGGTATTGACGTAGTTGGGTTGCTTTTGCTTCACCTAATTACGGCGCAATCCCCCAGCATGACACCGGGGGTTTTGTGGGGGTGAGGTATTGTTTCGGTAATATATCACTGGTGCCCAAGTCTTTCTCTCTCTTTTCTTCTTGCCCTTTCCTTTCTCTCTTCCCTCCTCCTCCTCCTCCTTATTTTACCCCCTACTCCACTCCACTTGTTTAGTTTGGCCTTTCTTTCCTACTTTCCTTCTTTCCTTTTCATTCCAAGCGGCAGGCCTCGCGTTATCTTCTCGACGTTCTTTTTTTTTTTTTTCATAGTTTGAGGTGTTGATACTTTCTTTTGCTTTCCCTTCGCGATAGTTAGATATATAGACAGATTTGGTAGTAGCCCAGTGGGCATATTATACCAATCCGGTCATTCTCGAAGAAATGCACTACGCACTAATAAAAACACTCCTCCTCGCTGCGGCCGCCACTAGCGTCTCCGCAAATATCGACTCAAAGAGCGCAAGCCCCGGCGACGCAAAGGTCCCAAGCCCCGGCGCCGTAAAGACCCCGAACCCCGGCAACGCAAAGACTGGAAGCCCTGGCGAGGCAAAGATTCACACCGACAATCCAATTGGGAAACGGTGAGTTCCCTCCCCCGCCACCTCCTTCCCCCCATGGCCCTTAGATGCAGAACTAACCCGCACCCAATAGATTCATCGCATCCTTCCATGGCGCTAGCGCCCACGGGAAGATACGGTTCGATCTGTTGAAGTTCAACAATCAAACCGGCGTCTTCGTGAATCTCGACCTAACCGCATATCGTGGGGCTGAGGGTCCATTCGGGCTATCGCTCTACGATGGACCCGTGAGTGGTGATGGGAAGTGCAACGGAGGCAAGAAGGTCCTTGACCCCTACCAGGGCAAGTCTGAATGCGACAAGAAGAAGCCACAAACGTGTCAAGTCGGCGACCTTGTCGGCAAGCACGGAGATGTACCGAAATTCCCAGGCGTGATTTCCGTAAAGCAGAGCTTCCAGGACCTGTACTTGTCCTTCAAGAAGGAGGAAAAGTCATTCATCGGGAATGGCTCCGTGATCGTGAAGAATGCCAAGGGGGATAAGATTGCATGTGCGAATATTACCGAAGCGCATGGCCCGCCTGGAGGCTGGAAGAGGCGTGGGAAGGGGCATGGGCGCTGGAAGGGGCATGGGCGCTGGAAGGGCCGCAAGCATGGTTTTGGTAACAGATGGAGGTCGGGCAAGTATGGCAAGTACAAACATAAGGGACACAAATCCTGGTCACCAAAGCCCTTTGACTTCGATCGCGATGATTATGATTACTACTACCCCGGTCGCTATTACAGCAAGCCCTGGGGAAAGGGAGGGAAGTGGGGTCACGGTGGCGCTGGGTATAGTAACTATAGGTAGGCTCACCTATCCATCTATCCATCCATCCGTCACCACTACCACAGCCAGCGATACTGACGTGTTCCAAGGTAAACTATACTTCAGCAAGGAAGGACACGACGTCTGGTGGGGTGTGAAAACCATGTTGCGGATAAGTATCTAAAAGGCTGGCTTTTTTCCAATTAGCAACACGAGATCCAGGTGCACATTGCTCGAGACAGTGTTGGAGGACAAGTTGATGGTGGTTTATTTCAGTTTCACATTTTTGTATTCATTTTTCCCACATAGAAAATCGGTTCACTCATGCTCGTACAATTTTTATCTTAGTATTTTTTTTTATTTTGATTCACATTTTCCCGAGCCGGTTGTGATTCTCTGATTCCTGAGCAGTTCCGTAAACCTTCCATCACCACTTTGTACGAGTTGGACTCGAGATGGGAAGAGATGCCTTACCCAAGTCGCAATCTCCCTCCTACCTTAAAAACTCGAATAACCGGACCGTGTGGTATGTCGTTGGACTTTCCTTTCTCAGCAAAGGTCAAGATTTTGATTTTATTTCTCCTCTCTGTCTCGCCAAGGGGGAAGGGAGGGGCCGTATTTTTGGTGTGTTTTTTTCGATTTTTTTTGGAGTTTTGGAGTTTTGGAGTTTTGGACATCAGTCGAGCTGATATCATACGGTATTGCCAATCCACGGAGTGATTTCCCATGACACGGGTGACGACAAATGATCCCATCACTGCCGTTGCCACTGGCACCAGCCACCACCAACCACCCTGATCCGATTCAACTCACAACTTCACAGCCAGTCAGGGCCACACATCGGGAATAGCTGGATAAGGCAATATTTCAAAAACTGGTTGATTCGTTATTGACCTGTGATACTACCATACGGCACGGTAACGACACCTAGATCCCACTGGTCCCTCCAAAAACCAGCCTATCGATCAAGCATGGGCCTGTTTGGCATGAGCTGTTCATCGATTGAAGACATCCATCCCTGCAAAACGCATTTTGTAACTAACCAATCGTAAAGCACAAAGAGGGTTTATATAAGCATGATTTGTGCATTGTGATTGGTCAGTGACGAAATGCGTTTTGAATCGATGAACTGCTCATGCCAAACAGGCTTCTGAATAATCAATGCTTAACCAATCAACCCCGCATCAATAATAACCTAGAAGCATTGGCGCAAACTGTAGGAAATATTTAAGGGCACTGTTTGGCACGCCAGAAAAAAATGTCAACTATTATCTGGATAAAAATCTTTAAATATTCATTGGTCAAAAGTGTCGAGTTTTAGCAAAAACTAAAGCTTCAGGGAGGATGTCACTTTCTTATATGATGACATGCCAAACAGGGCCTAAAGAGTGGATATAAAGAGAGAAATTGCTAAAATTCATATTATCCAACTCCACCTTCTCCAATAAAGTAAAAAAAAAAAAAGAACCAAAAGAATGCACAGTAAAAGAGAATAAACGGAAACCAGGAAGAGCATGTGTCGAAAATAACCAATCGTGGCCCCCTATGACAAAACAATGACAGCCGGAAAGAGAAAACAGAGAATGCTATATTTTGTACAAAGGCTGTCACTGTCTGTGAGAAATGTATCTAAACATTTTCAGGCCCCCATACATCCTTGTCCCAAGGATCTTTCCTTCCGGGCCGAAGGCGGACACCAAAGTCGTCTTCGTAATCGAACTCCTCATCTGAATTGAGGAAATTTGGTGAGCTGTATCTCTCGGCAAGAGTATGTGCTGCTCCCGACACTGCCCTGGTGGCAATCCTGCTAGCGATCGAAAACATCATGCCAGCAATATATGACGATGGCTTCACAACCATGAAATTTGCAGTGGCTCCGACAAACCCTGCAGTCTTGGACAGCGCAAGAGATGGAGCTGAACGTGGGAGAGTGGGCGAATGTGGAACCACGGCCGGGTCTGTATTCCGATACAATGATGGGCGCTGTGGTGTAGCAAGCTCAGACCAATTATCCTCCGATTCTGATCCAGACCACAAAGTTGGGGTAGAAAGGGTAGGTGAAACCTGAGCAGGTTCAGTGTCCAAATTTGCACTGAGATCAAGTCCTACTGCGGAAAGATTCCTATCCCGGCACTTTGAAACACGAGCCTCCCGTAGTTGTGGTGTCGGTGCACGCCATCTGATTGGGCTAACGGGCACGTTAGAATTAGGTGTTTGGGGACGAGACGACGGTCGACTGATGGTAGAAAATGCATTCGTATCAGTAAGTTGAGGAGGGGCCGTGGATGGCCGGCTGAGAAACATACTGCCTCTTGGACTCCTAAGAGGCGGAGAGAAATCATGCCACTCCTTCGAGTCCGTGAGAGCTTCTCCCATCACCTCTTCACATGGGCCCACATCAAATGAAGAGATACTGCAATTCATCTCGTCATCATGAACAAGCGTCGCGGCATCCGACTCATTACCACTACCATCCCCCCCCCGACCCCCGTTGATAACCCCAGCGTGCTCGTCTTCAGCATTCTCCTCCACTATTTCCATGTCTTCAATCACTTTGAATGTCTCTTCAACGAGGGCGGGCTCCTTGTCCCTCACAACCTCAATATCCAAGATCGCGGACCTCGGCCTCCTCCAAACTCTTGATGGCTCCAACGCCTTAACCGCATTGACTTCCGTGACACAACCTCCAGACCTCAGGAACGGACACATGGTGATCTCATAGGCAAGTATTGTGACCAAAATCCCTTTGAACTCAATCGCTTTTGTAGCGTCTTCATCCGGGTTTCTACAGAGCAACATTAGTCGTCATGTATAGTGTCAATACGAAATTCTTTATAAAAAAGGATAGACAAACTCAAGAATCTCAAGCCTCCAGTAACTCCCGGGCCGAATCTGCAAACAAAAAACGCCACGTCCGTCCACATTCCAGCACTGACTCTTCGAAAGCACCGGTCGGAGCGCCGACCCGGATTGCAAAAACGCGACATTGTGAGGAATTGTCTTATATATCCGGATAGGGCCTTGGCGATAAAAACGAGAAAGAAAGAAAAAGAGAGCACAGTCAATTTTGGTGAAAGAAAAACAACCACTTATTCAAACAAAAAAAAAACAAAGTGTGGTCTCACCAGACGCGATAGTTCTCTCAGTAGCACTAGTCCAAGGAATCAACTGCCCATCAGCATACGGCGAGGCGGAAGCATCAAAGCTGACAATCCTGGCAGAAGAATGAGCAAACAAAAGGTCTATGTTCTGGTCATTGCTCGCACTCGCGCTACCACCAAGACTGCCAGTACTGCCCAGAGACGAAGACGCTCCCGGAGGACTCCACCGTCGGGGTGTTATCGGTACGGGCACCGTTCCGCATGGCAGCGGCGTACGTTGTGACCAGGCCGGGTGCATTAGAACTAGTGGATCATCCGTGGAGGGAGTAACCGGTACTAAAGAACGCAGTCGTGAAAGGATAGAATGGAGTGAAAAAGCCTAACTAAATATGAGGGGGAGCAAATGAGGGAGGGACTGCACGCTGGGCTGGGGAAACTATGGGCTACAAACAGGGAAAGACAAGCACTGGTCAAACAGGGGCTGAGCAGAGAGGGTCCTGGGAGGGAAAAGAAAAGAAGTATAAAAAAAGGTTCAAGTAGAAAAAATCTCTGGTCTTTTTAATACCGTTATGGACGGATGGCTGGCAGGCAGAGGGAACGACGCCGAGATGATAATGATAACTTAGCTCGGCAAAAACGCGTCAGGGGAGATAGAGGATCAAGATGATAACTTACAGCAGAGGTACTGTAGGAGAGGTGGAAGGAGATGAGGAGGAAGAGCAGGAAGCAAATAAAGGAGGGTGAGGATTCCACAAATAAGTCCAAGCTATGACCTTCCCTTCCCGCTATGTATCGCCCCCCAACAGCCACCCATCTAGCAAACAAGAAAGCGGCTATCACATTGCACGAGTACGAGCACTAGTGCAAGTACTAATTCTCCTGTTCCCGGTTATATAATAATAAATCACTCGATATAGGTTCCTCAGTGGTGGGCAGCACGAATGGTTCCTCCTTGAAACCAGATCTACAACATGCAAGGGACCCTCGACACGAGCTATCATACCGGTACGAGTATTCTTCCTCCCTCACACGTCTCACACGTACGAGAGCACTCCCACCGTAAGACACAGCACCAGCACCTCACGGTACCGTATAGTACTCGAGTAAAGCGCGAATGGACGGATGGATTAAACCTTATATTTCACCGACTAAGGGGTTTCCAAGTCAAAAACATAAAAAATTGTAAAATTGTCAATACGTAGTTATGCATTCGTCTGCATTTGTGTACGAGCACCGTACTAGGGGGTAGTAAAAAGTCGGGCCACATCGATTATGAGGTGTGGAATGTCTATGTGGACTAAGCCAGATTAGGTAATTGGGTGATAGGTTATAAGTAAATTTTGGTGGCAGCAAAAAATGGGGCCCAGTGAGACAAGCGCTCATTCTACTCGTACGGTACCGCAGCGAGCAAATGACTGCATGGGGGTGTTTGTGTCAAGAGGGGAGAAATACCCTTTGACAAGAAAATAAAATAAGTGTATCAAATTACATCAGCATATGGGAGGTGATATATTTGAGATATGAATATATGTATCAAGAAAACCAAAGTAATGATTAGCATACAATGTAAAAGGTTTTGGTCAGATATCACCTGAGGAGGTGGAAAAAGTGTAATATGCACTAGCCTGTATAAACAGTTAGACAATAGAGTCTAATCAGTAGCTTGCTATTGCTTTAGTACTTGTGAGAGGCCTACTGAGAGGGAAAGACTTAAGAAAGTATAATAAAATAGCTGAGCGAGTGAAGGGGAACTGTAGGATTGTTGTTCAACCAAGTGTATTTCTTAACTATGCATCTGTCTGAAGTATCATGTATAGCTACTGGAATATTGAAAAGCCTAACGCCTTCCACTACATAGCCTATATCCTTCTGTCAGTGTATATAACCAGTTCCTACCCCTGTAACTCCTGGGACACAATCCTGCCCATTTTCCAAAGCATACAATCAGAACACCACCAGATTCTAGAGATTCAAGTATGGAAATCAAATACAAAGGAAATCAAATCAAAAGAAAGTAATCAAGCAAAGGAGAGGCTGAGGATAGTAGCAATACAGGTACTACAACATATATATATATTACAGTAATAGGCTTTCAAGTAGCCTACAAGTCTGTAGACTTCAGAAACCCTGCTGCTTGGAAGTACCACATGGTTGTCAATGCTAATTAACTCATCTCCGCAGTTGTTATTATAGACCACGCTGGAGACTATGAGGAGGAAGACCTGTATGGAAGGTCCTATGAAGTGAGAGCCATGTGAGTTTGACCCTTCAACTGCTACTAGAAGTAGTGGATGGGCTAATATCTTGTCTGTGCACTGGGGAGGAGGACGTGATGAGCTACAAACTGGTCATATGGCCGGCAGCTTGTTCCTCGGTTGTTTTGAAGCCTTTATTATGTGGAGCCTGATTTACTATCCCACCAATGGCGAGGTATCGGGACAGAGAGGCACGAGTAGTAGAATCAGTGAAAGCTTCGACTATTGAATAAAAGGTGTGTTGGCAACGCCAAGAATGTGATATGTAATAAAATAAGTGGGTATTGGCCAAAAGCCGTCGCAATCAAAGCAGTACTGCACCCTCTACCAGATCTTTCAGTTGTTCAGGAAGGTGTTATGCAATAGCGGCCGTGTTCACAAACGTCGTTCAGTTACCCGTAAGCACGGTACCACACTGCTTACCAGTACCCCCCTTCCCCTACCCTACTAATACAGGTGCAGCACTGACGACAGTGAGAAGAGTAACAAAAGGAAAAACCATTTTCAGTCATAGGAAAGACGAAACTCTACCTTACGCGCGACGCAGGCCCTTTTGTGCCGATAGGCTTGAAGGAACACTGCGAGGAAGATGCGTGGAAGAAATATGAGACAGTTGGGAGAAGTGGAACAAAAAAATAAAAAATAGAGAGAAGAAAAAAAAATACTGCAATGAAACAAATGCTCGGCGTGGCTCCATACCAAAAAAGTTTTTGAAAAATGGGAAAATGGGAAATAGAAAAAAAAAAAGAAAAAAAAAAAAGAAAAAAAAAAGAAAAAAGTCTTACAGATGACAAGTGATTTTCTTCACCACACTGGCAAGCTTTTGCTGCCAGCTCGTCTAATGCTGAACCTTTGCCTCATTCGCTCCAAGAATTTACCCCTTTGCTGAGCTGCCAAGCGTCATTTTAAGCGTGAATAGGTTTTGAGAAGGCTGCCATAGCGGCTTCCTTGAAGGCCTCTGAGAGGGTGGGGTGGGCTATGGATAAAGTTAGAGCTACGATCCTCATGAACCCAAAAATGTGATGCGGAATTTACCATGACTTGTACGCCCAATATCTTCTGACGAAGCACCATATTCCATGGCCAAGACTCCCTCGGCAATCATCTCGCCGGCGTTGGGCCCGATAATGTGGATGCCCAGGATTCTATCGGTTTCCTTATCAGTGATAAACCTGAACAATGAGTATAAATGAGTCAGCAACCCTCTGCAAAAGAAAAGCCCGCAGACTGCAGATTCTGGCAAAACTTACTTGACCATTCCCTCGGTATCCAGGTTAGTTTTTGCCCTAGAATTGGCACTGAATGGGAAAGAGCCAATGTTGTATGCCTTGCCGGCCTCCTTAACCCCTTGCTCGGTCTGGCCTACCCAAGCGGCCTCCGGGTGGGTGTACATGACACTAGGGATAACTCCATAGTTGACATGACCGTAGCCCTTCTTGATGTACTCGACGGCAGCAATTCCTTCCTCCTCAGCCTTGTGAGCCAACATGGCACCGAAGGTGACATCGCCAATCACACGGATGTGCGGGATCTTGGTGCGATATTCCTGGTCGATAACGATGCGACCTCTCTCGTCAACCTCAATACCGACATTCTCTAGACCCAAGCCAGCAGTGTATGGTCTGCGGCCAATCGCGACAAGGACGACGTCGGCATCAATCTATGGTCAACGGAGGTTAGCTCCGGCAACTCTAATCAGATCAGCGCAGGGATCAGACGGACAGCTTCAGACTTTCCACCCTTAGCGGATTCAACATTGATCTTGATGTTGTCAGATTCGACATCAGCGCCCATAACCTTGGTGTTAAGCATGAACTTCATTCCCTGTTTGTGGAGAATTCTCTGCATTGTCTTGGCCATCTCTGCGTCCATGCCAGGGCCGCCGATAGCTCCAAGATACTCAACAACGGTGACCTCGGAACCAAGTCTAGACCATACGGAACCCTGCACATATCGTCAGAACCATCGGCGCCGCTACGGAAACAGCCAGCATTTCTCCCAGACTAACCATCTCAAGTCCAATGATACCACCTCCAATGACAACCATCTTCTCTGGTACCTTAGTCAAAGCAATGGCACCAGTACTGGTAACAACCCTAGTCTCGTCGATCTCGAGTCCAGGGAAGGGAGTCGCCTCAGATCCAGTCGCAATGATAATATTCTTAGCGCGAAGGGTCTGAGGCTCTCCACCATCCAATGGATTGACTTGGATCTCATGTTCACCGGTGATAGTTCCAGTTCCTTGAACGTAGTCGACGCCGTTCTTCTTGAATAGGTATTCGATACCCTTTGTTAAACCCGAGACGGACTGCTCCTTCGCCTTCATCATCTGTGTTAGGTTGAGCTTGACATCGCCGACTATTCGATAACCCCCACATTAGCAAATTGACTCACCCCCACAGAAAAGTCCCTTCCCAATTGATAAAACAAGAGGAGGAAAGAGAGCAGCGTTAGAAAGAGAAAGAAAAAAAACATACCGTCGATGCCACGATTCTTAACATCGTGCAAAATCTGGTGGTATATATGCGAGTTGTTGAGCAAAGATTTTGACGGAATACATCCAACATTCAAGCAGGTCCCACCAAGAGCACCACGCTTCTCAACACAAGCAGTCTTTCACCCCACGCAACAAAAATCGAATTAGCCTCGATACAAATCCCAATCGCTCGAGACTAACAAATCCCTCACCTTCAACCCTTCCTGAGCGGCTTTGATAGCCGCAACGTACCCGCCGGGCCCGCCACCTAAACACATTCGCCCGTCAATAACCAGCGCACTCTCTCAGGCGAAAAAAAATACGAAAAAAAAAAATACAAAACTCCGCGGGGGGCGTAACATACCTATAACTACAACGTCGTGCTCCTCAGCTTCCGACGCAAGACCCCTCCTCTGCACAAGCAGGAAAGTAGAAGGGGCATATCCACCAGCCTTAGCATTCAAAGGCCGGAGTAATGAGCGAGATGAATGTCTAAGAACGGAAGACTTCAACATGCTTGAACAAGAGAGAAAAAACAGCAATGGGGGTATCCCGATGATTTGTAAAACGTAGAGAGAAGGAGAAGCGGCGAGAAGGAAGGTAGGATGGATTTCCTTTCCTCTGGGAGTGATGATTGATTGCTTGAAGTTCCGGTTGAGGAGATGGTGGTGGATCAAGCCTAGAGCAAAGAGCCAGAGGCGAAAGCGGGTCTTGGCGTTACCTGCAATAGCCGGTCCCCGTGTGCCACACGTTTTTATTTTTTTCGCCTTCCCGTCCATCACCAATGTGTTCAAGCGGAGTTAATAAGCAGCTAGCGACCGCTTCAGCCACACACAAGGAAACAGGGAAAGACCCGGGGCTCGGGGTTTGTTCTTGGGTTTTCGTATTTTTTTTTTTTTTTTTTTTT
>QFET01001707.1:0-19178 GCA_003316355.1 Tuber calosporum
TTACTCCCTTCACATCTTTCTTATCAGGTAGTATATAATCGATATATTGAGCAGGGATCTCTTACTACTAATAAAGATCAACCATCTTTTTCTTCCTTTTATAGGTTTTGGAAGGATCATGAGATCTTTCGCTTTCTCAAGATACGTAAGCCATCTAAAAATATTTGTGATGAATGTACCATTCTGCGCAACTATTCCAAGCATGATTTCACTTCAAGAATAGATAGTGTAGTACTTGAAGGTACTGGGACAGGGGCTATTTCAGAAAAGGTAAGTCCACATATTTACAATTCACAACAGTTAGAAAGGCATCAAAAGGAGTATCGTGCCTGTAGGACACAATATGAGGATCATATTCATATATCTCGCGAGGTTGGATCGCAAGTAAGTTGTTATTCCTTTGATTTTCAACAAGTTGTTGAAATTCCTAAAGTTGAACAACAACCCTCTGAATGGCACTACTGGTCACCCTTTAAACTATATGTTTTAGGTATTGTTGATGATACTACAGAGCAGCATTATCATACAATGCATACAGAGGCACAGCAGGGAAAGGGTGCCAATCAGGTAGTATCACTATTGCATCTTTTTTTATCCTCTGGTCAACAACTGAAGTGTGAGGTTCGTTTTTGGGCTGACAACTGCGGGGGACAAAATAGAAATAAGACCATGATTTGGTATCTTTGTTGGCTAGTATTAACACAGACTATAGATTCAATAACCTTAGGATTGCAGATCAAGGGCCATACACGTAACAGTGTCGATCGTGGCTTTGGAACTGTTAAGCAGAAGGCTAATCGTAGTGAGATATGGACACCTAATGATTATGCAGAACTTGTTGACTCTTCAGACAAGAATGGAAAGATAAAAGCCATAAGGCTATTTGATAATTCTTCAGAAAGTATATTCAGAGATTGGGATCAAGCATTAACAGTGCATTTAAAGTTACTAAAAGGTATCCAAAGCTTTCAATTCTTTCGCTTTGAAGCATCAAGTCCAGGTATTGTTCATGCTCGCAAGTTGCCTGACATGCCTTGGATTAAGTTTGATTTGCGAAAGAAAGACTTTGAACTTGATTCTTTCAAAGAAATTTCTCCTACACTAATTCCTGATACAGGTTTAAATCTTGAGAAAAGATATGATTTATGGCACAAGTACTCACAATATATACCAAGTACATACAAAGATCAATGGCTTTATTCCAAGCCTGATGACAAACTAATATCAGTGGTTCGAGGAAAGAAAAATGCTCGTGCTCAAAATGCAAAGCATTCAAAGGCCATACTGTCTACAGGTTCAAAGCCTAATGACCAAACCTCTTGTAAGTACAACTTCATGCTAGTGTTATTATAAATACTTGATCTGAAACTAATATTAAATCTAAATAGTAGCAAAGGATAAGACCTCAACAGAGGTGATTGATAAAGAACAAATAGAGGTCTTGGTATCTTCATCTACAAAGAGGCGTGGACGGGGGCGGCCTCCTGGATCTAAAAATAAGAGGCAAAAACCAGCTGCTGATAAGTCCCATGTTGTATTATAATCTTTATTATACCAAAAGGTATAATGAATCAATCAGGGTGGAAATGCTTTTTGGATTGTAACATTTTTTGAATATTCTTTGCATCATGTATTACTAAACTGAATTTACAAGCAATTAATATTGTTTTATACTCATTTACATTTATAGTGGAACAGGTATTTTAAAATGTAAAGCGAAAATTGTTTTTTGACCTTTTTTTAATTTCCCTATGGTTGCTATACAAACTTCAAACTGTAATAACTCAAAACCTGGTTTAAGGCGTCTGGTCAATTTTCGCATAACAACACCCATATATAAAAATATAAAGTACTTGGACACTATAACGAAAGTATTGCATGATGAATATCAGTTAGGAATTCTAGCAATCCTGATTTGTTACTTGGCGAGCTTTAGCTTTGGCATAACCTACTCCCAAGTATCATGAGCATCCCAAAGGGACTTTGAAGATACTATTAGGCCAGGTAGAAAATGATTGATAAATAGGACTTCAAACGACAAAGTAAAAGGTATAGAACTAATACAGTTGCTGCTAAACTTGTAGTATTAAAGATGTTTGTGCTGTGAGGTTTTAGCGAGTCTGAATACTTAACCGATTATAGCCACTTTAAATAGTAAAGATTGTAGCTAGGGAAACTAAACTAAGCATAACTATCCTGTCTAACAATATTGTAATAGAGTCAGCATAACAAGGTAACAATATTCTGAAAACAAAGGATTAAAAGTGACCGGATTGACCTAATAAAACATGTAATATAATCTAAATAAGTAGGAACAAGTAATCACTAAAACTATTCAAACCTTGTAGGTATAGCAAGAGGATAATGATACATAAATGGGTTGAAGCAAGAATGAGTAATGATAGGTGATACAAAGAAGGAATAACCAGTTAGGAAGTTATAAGCAAGTAGGAAAGTGTAACCAAATAGTAGTACTTATCATGTATAAACTCAAATAAGTAATTACCAACATCAAGTCAGTAGCAATAGTAGAAACATGATCAGATTTGGTTATGATTGGTATGATGACGCCTTAATTCTAATATTTGCTTATATCAGCCTATATGATAACTGTTGGTTTATCAATTATGATTAGTCTGATATCTTTTGAATCATATTGCCCTATCAAGCAAATTAAATTTCTTGTTTCTAATTGTTATCTTAATGATTTAAATATATCTTTTAATAATTGAATTAGTAACTGCTATAGATTAACAACAGTCACGATACACTTTCCTTCTTCTGGTATAAGTTGGACATTACAAGCAACTACATGTGCTAAAGTAGTGGCTCCAGAGTTCCATACCTGGGATGTTTTCAGGCTCACAACTTGGGTACTTATACTATGTACCAGACCGATTAATATCACTTTGTAGTTGCTCTAGTAATACTGTAATAACATATTATAGTATTGTAGATTATGAGAGCATGTAGGATATTGTAACTTATCCCAATATCAAACCTTATCATATATAAAACTCTTATTAAAACCTATTGTTTACAATAATTATACACTTACTTGAATAATACCTAATAAATAAATCTTCAACTACTTTTTCAAGTTATTTCTCTAATTAGACTAATTTATTCTTTGGTAAATTTTTCTATCTCTAACAAGTTTTAAATTATAGGTGTAACTGTATTGTTATATCAACCAATAAATTGATATTCAGCTATCCTCTCATATTTACATGTCTCACATTCAGTATTAATCCTCAAGGTTGTAAGGGTAAAACATCTAGAGCCTGGGGCTGGAGAGCCACAACTTTAACTGAAGTAAAGTAAGGGGACTGATCATCTTATCTGGCATGGCAATTACTACCCGACTACTACTCAAATATACTACCTATTCAACTGCAACTACCTAGTATAAATTGAAACTTTAGATATACCTCCATTAGATATAAGAAATCCTTCTTCTTAAATTAGATAGCAAAAATACTGTAAACTTGGTATACTATCCCTACACATCTAAAACAGCAGCTACTCTCTTAGATATAGACTCCCACAAGTATTCCAAAAATACTCTGGTAATATTCTGAGCCCAAACCTGATTCAGAGGTTCAGTAGATATTTTCTAACAGTATCTGAACCTCCATTAGCCTTGTAACAATCAGGAAAGTACTGATGCAGCTTTTCCTGGACTCTTTTTCAACAGTCGTCAATTGGATTGAGGTCAGGAGAATTGAGTGGCTATACCATAACCTGTAAATTGTTTTCTGATAAGCTAAACCTTATTATTTCTTGCAGTATGTATCTATGCACTTTCCTACCCTAAGATAGGATCTCCTACTATATCCTCCACCTCCTGCCACCTATCAACTTAACCATCCTCCAAAACCCCAATCTATATATATCTCTTCACATTCTGGTTAAAAATAGGAATCCTAGGCCCCATATTATTGCTCCAAATACTAACCTATACCACCAGCTTAATTTCTGGCCACTTTGGAGGCCCTATAATGCAGGTCTTGTACCACCTTGATTGAGGTATTTTGAAGATTCAAATAGCCTTAAGATCTTCGTACTTTTCAACCATGCATTTATCACTAAAGATAAACCCCTAAATGGTCTCTTTTGTTCAATACTTCTTCTACTTTACCTAAACTACCATCTTGATAGTATGTTCGTCCTTGAGTAATATTCTTTTCCAAGCTCTTCATGTTTTTATGGTGACTAATACCTAAGCTCGTTCGACGGTCATTAGGCATACTTGAAGGGCAACTCGATTCCACAATTCAGATAGAGGTTTATGCTGTGTCTTCATAGACTCTCTAGCTAGGTGGTAACACATTTTGTGATTGGAAACTATTGAATAATATGTTTCTGCTAACTATAGAAGGATATATCTCATCACTCCACTAGTCATACAAGGTATCGAAACTGGGGACAATACATTTGAGATGATTGAAGAGATTCTCAATTTCAGAAAAAACATGATTTCTTTCTTAAAGCAACAATTTGGCCTTTCTGAATGTCATGGTGGAGTCCAGTCTTTGTCAGAGGTATTGTTATTGAATGGTAGTTGATGATCAAGGCTGAATTTTTTGAGGCATTATTGGGTAACCACAGATTGAATGGACTAATCTGTCCTAGAATCATACTTTAGATACTTTATTTGTATCTTTACTTTAAACAATCATGGCTATACCCTTATATGAACTATGAATTTGATTAAACTTTTACAAGGTTATAACAAATGAGAAATGCTGGATACAAACCTGTATCAGATTATTATATATCTTGCTTTGAATGATTTGTAATTAGATAAAGTATAAAAAAACTCTATCTGATATCAAATTATTTTTAATATAGAGTTCCTATTTGAAAATCTTGTATTATATAGTTAAAGATTGATAGCAAATTGAATTTATCTGAAATATCTACTAGGATATTATTATTCTAGATGTTAAAACTAATTTCATCATTATTTTCAACTGATTGTAAAGATGCTATAATAGATAAGGAGAACTCTATAGAATCTCAAACAATTTCACTATAAAACTTTGGGGCTGTTTGGCAGACTGTAATTTGAAATAACAGAAATTTGAAAACGTATTTTGAAGATTTGATTTAAATCAGATTAGAAACTGGCCAATGAGCAGACCAATAAAAGGATTATGAAAGTATAATTAACATTACATAATCCTCTTTCTCCAGTTTTAATTGATTGATCCTAAATCTAATCTAAATCAAATCTCCATAATGCGATATCAAATATCTATTATATCAAATCACGGTTTACCAAACAGCCCCTTAGTAGGTGGACATTCTTCAGGTTTTAAAAATAACAACAAGCTCTTGGATGAAATTAACTACTTTATAAATCTATTGTTATCATTAACAGTAATTATCACAGTTTTCAACTCCTACTAATTAAATGCTCTAATTATATACAACTTGCATAAAACAAGAAAATTCATATATAGCATTATGCAGTTAAAAATTAAATCCTTTTATCAATTATTTGTAATTGCTTTGCTCTATCCATTATTTTGCTATCCTAAATTGTTTAGCCGAATACAAGTTTTCTCTTTTTCTCAAGCCAACATTGGTTGCTATACAATCTGTCACACTTTGTAACTCAAGACCACAAAATACCAACTTATTAGCGCTTTCCTTAACTGTACCCATTATATCCTATAGAATAGATTACATTATGGCAAGTATACCACACTATATTCAATCCTAATTATTGTGTTTGAAGAGTATGGAAACTTTATATTCAATGTTTACTTTATCTGTATTATCTTACATATTCTCTTGTTCAGCCTTAAGCTGCTGCATGAAAAGGAAGAATCCTAGGTTCCATCCACATAGTAATTATTAGCATATACAAAAGGGATAGAGTGAAAACAGAAGTACAAAGTTGAATCTTCAGGTAGCTACATCCTTATTTCTTCCTGACTCTATGGGATTGTTACAACTCTCTACCTTTATTCCATATTTAAAATATTACTATTGCTTACTTATTTACTAGTTTAAGAACTTACTAGACTTCCCTGGGGAAACCAAGTCTCAAGTAATTAGAATTGCTTGTAATGCTTGTAGAATTAAACTTCTTAATCTAGTTAATGCAGTAAATAAGCTGTTACAATACTGTATTATTAGGTATGATACCTATAATTATTCAGTTTTATTTAGAACTAGGTTCCTTTTTAGTTTAAAGTGAAGATTCTATATGCTTAGAACTGACTAATTAAATGTCGAACTCAAACTACTCTTATGAGATATATGTTTATATCAAAAATAAAGTCTTGGCTGCATCTGAAGATCCACTCTTATTGTTAGGCACATGGGTAGATGATATTGAGATCCAGTAGGGCATCTATATGGAAAATGCGTGAAAATTCAAGTCATACCCCTGCGGCCCTGACGTTGGTACCCTGCGTCAAGACTGAGACATTGCGCAGTTGCTCGTTCATATACAAAACTTAGTCATTGAAGGACCTCTTGTAACACCGTATACGTCGCCGCCATCCATCCAACCGGATGCAGTTTGCAGGGTATATAACAAGGGCTATCTGGCTATCCAACACAGGGTCAAGCAAGCGCTTCCGTTAAGGACTCGCGGAGTTACACCTGTTTGATGTCAGTAGACTAAAATATGGATTCAGGTAGTCCAGACGGGAAAGAGAACAAGCAGGAAGTAGGCCACTCCACTATTAAGCGATATTGTGCTGATACCCCTATACGATGCCAGTATGGTTTAACCAGTCGGAACAAGTTGATATGGAGAGGCAGTTATGAGGAGAAGGTATTGGCCTGATCGTAAACACAAGTCATCCTGAAAGCGAGCTGCACAGCCGGTTCTATCGGCACAGGAGTAGATAAGATCAACAACCATACTTGCCCCTTAGTGTTCTAAGAGACTATTGGTACCTTCCAAACGGGACGGGCCAAGTCTGAATAGCAGAAAGGAGGTCAGGCATCTCCAACCAAAAGGGGTGCAACCCTTGCGCTGGAAGTGGAGCTCCGACTGCACAATTAGTTGTGAGGGGAAGAGAATCTTTAGTGTCAAATGGTATTCACACTAAGGCAGAAAGCAGGAGAAACACAGAGCGGTACTTGGTTAGTATGAAAGCTAGATAAAGTCCGCGAACACGCAGACGCGGGAAATAAATATCGAAGTACCTCCCGAGCTTTAGCCACATTCTCTGTCTCCTCTACACACCCGCCGCTTGAAATCTCAACACCATGAGAATTCATCACCATTGTCGTTTCGACTCAACCTCACTCCTTGGCCATGCTAGGGGGTGGGGATTTGTCTTAATAATTCCCTCCTCTCCCTCCTCATTAGGGTCTACCCCTATGAGTTTTCTCTCTCCACTTCAGCCATCTTGGTTGATGGGTCTTCTCCTTTCCCCGCTTTTGTGTTGCCTCGCTTAGCTTTTTACTCTACATTGCTTAACATTTGCACAGTCGGGAATTCCCTCTGACCTCCCTATACGGGTGGGACTCAGGGCTGCAGTAGGGGGAAACATTCTACAGGCCTAAAGTTGCCTAGGCACTCTGATGGTGGATTCTCCCACTCTCACTTTGATCAGAACTGCATAGATGGCCACACAGATGATTCCATTGGTCCTTGCGTCTACCCCTCCTCCATTATCACCTCCTGACGCTTGATCGGCTGGCACCTTACTGCTCACCTAGTTGGCACATTACTGCCCCCCCTAAGCTGGTACCTTATTACCACCCCCAGGCTGACACAACGTCCTCTGGACTCAGCAGTTGGCCATGCTACAAGCTGACCTCGCTTCTTTAGGTTCCTCTACTGAGGTGGCCCCTTTCCACCCTCGGTGCTGTGCCATATGCTGACAGGAATATTTTCCTACTTTGTGCCCTTGTCGGCTTATTATGAGATCTGCAACTACGTGTGTCTGGTACCTAGGCCTTTGGGTTGACTTAGGTCTTAGGTGTTGGGGTTTTCTTGTTTTGTGTTCTCTTTTATTGCATTTGGTTGGTTCACTATTGGGGCTTATAGTTGTTTTCATGTGGGTTTTGTTGACTCTCTGGTTGTGATTACTGCGTGAGAGCTTGTTAGGATGGTTTTTTACACCGGTTGGGTCAGGGTTTTCTTACAATTTTCCTTAGCTTTCTGGGGTCAAGGCAGGGGAGAAGGTTTCTTTACTGCCATAGCTAGCGCTGTATGTAGATTCTGTACCTAGAACATGAATAAAAACTGCATTAAATAAAAAAATAAAAAAAAAAAGAAATCAACAGCTTTAGCCATCATCAGGCAATGAAAAGAGATCTTATGAATATTATACGATTTAATTTAAAAGTCTTTGCTACTCCATCAAACGTGCCTTCCTAGACAAGTTTCTGTCTACTGAATTAAGATATAGGCATAGTTCGATTCGCATGTTCTTAGAATCGGCTACTCCTAACAGTATATTGATATTTCTCCCGGTTACCAAGGCTCACTACATGACTTTTGGACATCTCCAAGTCATAACTCAGGAATCACAGAAGCTTATAGCTGATTCGACCCTCTTCGACGAGCTTCTGCTCAAACCTCGCCCATTAAATTACATCTGCACTTTCAAAGAAATACTTGACAACCTCCTCCCTGAGATTCAATTCTATATACCTCATGAACCATCCTGGTTTACCGATCCTCTACTCGTACCTACAAAAATGGATTTCCAAGAAATCTACGCACAATTTTACCGTCCCACCTTCCTTTGAAAATAGTTAGTTGACTATGATACTGAAGAAGAAATAACCTACATCCTTCAGTATCTTCCACTCCTCTGTCACACCCTCTACTTTGGGATTGGGAATACATCCCAACTCACATCAAAACAATGTCCTTACGACAATCGACCCTTGATAGGGACAAGACAATGATGAACATCGATGAAGTTTCGCTGGTAGGAAGCGATCATGCACATAGACACTCCAGGTCATCTTTGGCACTCCACCACCTTTCATAGCCAAGTGGTGTCAGAAAGTCGGACCCAGGAACTCGATCAAGCACTCCCCGTTCCCCCGACGTCAGAAATCCAGCTATGGAAAGATTAGCAGAACGAATTGGCCAGGCAAGAGGTACTTCGACCATACCCTCCAGAAATAGGTTGATATGCAACATCTGGCCTACCATGAACTATTTGCTCAAGCTCAGTCTCTGCTAATCCAACTCCAGCACCATGCCGAATAGATACCCAGTGGGGAACAAATCATTGGCCATGAGTTGAAACAAGTCAATTCGGGACTTACAATGTTAGCAACTGAAACAGGCGCACTTAGGGATGCAAGCACCAAACGGTTGGAAGCAAAGTTGCAAGCGCAGGAACAACAGGCCACACAACATGAAGCAGTAAGTAGCTAACTTGATGCTACCATTGGAGCAACAGGACAAGAGTCGCAAGATCGCGACCGCCAGCTAGAACAGGCTTTGACTAGGCAAAAAGCGGAACTCCTACCGAGACAAGTGGCCGCCCAAAAGGAACATGAGTAGACCCGAGAAGAGTTATGAGAATATCAGCAGTGCCTTGAACAAGAGTGTTTGGAAAGGAAGGCCTATGTCAGCAGACAGAATGCCACATCAGAAAAGATAAACCGAATGATGACATAGATGAATGAGACTTTGGTGCAACTACAGGTTGCGAAAAACCCACCCAGTGTATGGGAAACAGTGGCACCACAGCCAGTACAAAATCTTGGCTTAGAAAAATGAACCATGGCTGATGGAATGGAAGAATTTCACTTTATCCCTGCCAGAGATGAGGGAAAAGGACTAGATAAGGGAAAAGGAGTAGATAAGGGAAAAGGAGTAGAGAGGGGAGAAGGAAATGGAAATGGGGGAAAAGGTCCACCACCGCCGCGACTAGCAAATACTCCCAACCCCGGAGATGTTGACCCAGGCTCTGGCGATGAGGGTGGTCCCTGCAGAAGAGGCGGTGAACTTTCTCGTCGCCCTCGGCCAGGTCGCAAATTTAAATCAGAAATAGATGCATGGATGGACCAATTAGGTCAAGCATTAGCCCGAACGAATACACAGCAGGCGGATCCCCTATTCAAATTTGAGAATAAGCCTACTTAAGATGTACGAGTATTGTTACTAAATTGTAAAGATTACTTTGAGAGAAACCTATGGCAGTGGGAAGATGACGAGGAACACATCAAATATGCTGTGGGAAGAATGGAAGGAACCCAGGTAGCCCCCATTGCGATAACCTACAGAAAAAGATGACAAGAGAGCTCGGCTTCCCTAAACATGAGGGCGACGAGTATTGAGTTACCTCAGAGCGGAAGTTACAGAACGATTCTCGGTACTTCTTAACAAACAAAACGCTTTGGCCGAAATGGAAAAGATTCAGTACACAGGAGACATAGAGAAATACCTCCTTACCTTGGAGAACCATAACCTTGAGGCAGAAGTATCTGGTATTGCCTGGAGGACCATAATTCATCAGCAACCTTCTATTAAAGCCATGCAAACACTATCATATGAAAGTCATGATCTGGACTGCGAATAGTCCAAGACCGTCTGCAGGGTTACCAAAGTGGAGGAATCGTTCAAAGATCAACAAGGTCTATTCAGGAAAAATGACTAAGGGAAAGGGGATACCCAAAAACAGAAAAGAGGGGAGTACTGCAAACCCAGTAATGCGCCTGCAGGAAATAAGAAGTGGAAAACATATACGGTGACTGAAATAGCGACATACAAAAAGAAGAAACAAGTACAAAAAGGGAAAATCACCCACCCAGATCAAAAGGTTGAGCACACAAATTGGATTGAGGCTCATAAAGGTATCCCTAAAGACAAAATTGAGGAAAGGAAAAAAGCCAACCAATCCACAGGATGCATATTGGCAAATCATGCTTGGAAATTCTGTTGGAAACAGGCCCAAGTATCAAATATTGGACAATGAAGGGGGGACCCTAAGACCCCCTATAAATGACACCAGGCTCCAAATACGCCTAAGAGGCAAATACAACCATCACGGAGAGTAAACCAAGTCAACCAAGCCCGGGTTTGGGGTGCTGAATGACATGGACGAAACTGAAGAAAGTTTAAGGCACCGGCAACCACAGTGACCGGGTGCTCCCTATGGAACCCTTTCCCAAATCGAGATCAGCAAGGGGGCTCGGCCTCTGCAAGGTCCTTCTAGCAGGTATTCTGCGCGTCTCCGTGGGAATCTCAAAACCAAGCGAGAATTACGAAAAGCAGTCCACACCTACTGGAGCAATGCAGAGCTAATAATGACAGGCGAGCAAGAAGCGATTAACTTGGATGGTGGCTTGTGGTAGTCCGGGACTAACTCCGTGAACCTTAATATTAAGAAGAAGAAAGCGGTGCGCAAGATTCTGTGTACCTAAAACCTTAGTACGGAAGACGGCTAATTAAACCCGTGCCCTTTTAAAGTCCTAAATCCCTCTCATTGCTCCATTGAATAGTGGACAGACTAGCGTAGGCAAGGGACCTCATAAGAATGTCAAGGGAAACAAGTTTAGCATGGATCACAAGAAGCCTTCCAAGAACGAATATTTATTATGGGTCGGCTGGTCAACGAAATAATTGGATAAACAGAAGGGGAATCCTAACACAAAGAAAAAGGAAGTTGAAACAGAATGAAAAACTCAGCCACCTAATTCACATACTAAATGGAGAGCGTTAAATCTGTCCCAAACCTAGACTCCGGCTTTGTGTACTGATGAGGCATGAAAGACTCAAGTGGTTAGCGAGGCGAGGCGTGAAGAATCCCCTGAGTACAAGAAAGCTGACTATCACCTAATGATATATGTGCGACTCCAGTTGGGCAAAAGCAGGTGACAGGGTCAAGGGCCGGTGTATGGGATTCATTCGGCAAGGGGTAAAGACCGCTAGTAGTGGGCTACCTAGTACACCAAGCGAAGGAATTTTTTCGTTTGTCTGAAGAGGCTTCATTGCCGAAACTGTGCGGGCATGGTAACAAACACCTACAGTTTTGGTAAAAACCTGTACAAACATGTCACAAAAACATCCCGCTCAAGCTACCTCCGGCCCAAATAAGAAAATCAATACTCCAGTAACCGTGCCAGAATATTATACCTGCCCTGAAGGCATGGTAACTATCGAAGAAAATGGTAGAAGAATCTCTGCATACGCTTTATTAGATTCATACGCTAATATTTTCCTGATGAATCAAAATTTGGTAAACCAGTATCAGATCCCTTATATAACACACCCCCGTACACAAAATATCCCTACCTTCTAAGGGATCCCCACAGCAGGGGGAGGAAAACATTACACATATCCAATTCAATTAGAAATTGGGACAAATGTACATAGATCTTACGTAACTAGTGAGATCGCCCTAGCGTGAAGATATGATTTGATCATCCCATTTGGCTGGTGGCATAAGGAACACCCTATCTCGAACTTTGAACACCCACAAAGATGGGTATTCTATCATGACCAGTGTCAAAGCCATGTCCACAAGCAGGACTTGGAAAAATTATTTGAATGAGATGAGAGGGTAGCCTATGATCAGGAGGCTAAATACGTGGGAAGAATAGAGTGTACCAATACGGAAAATATGCAGGTTTTGAAAAACGTGCCCCAAGAATACAATGAATATAAAAAGGTATTCTTACCAGAAAGCGCAGAAAAGCTCGGTACCAGAAGGACTTTCGACCATGTGATTAACTTGGTCCCAGGCGCGGTACCACCTTGGGGACTAATATAGCCAAAGTCAGTTCATCAACTTGACTTGCTAAGCAAATACTTACACAAAATGCAAGATCAAGAAAGATCCAAGAAAGAAAGCCACCCACAGGGGTACCGATTCTATTTGTGCTTAAACCAGATGGGTCAATGAGGTTATGTGTGGACGATCGACAATGAAACAAACTGACAATAGCTAACAAATACCCATTACCGCAGATGAGCGAACTCAGCGATGGAGTTGCACGGGTAACCGTGTTCACAAAGTTTGATCTCAAGATTGGATACCACTTACTATGGATCAAGAAGGGAGATGAGCGGAAAACAGCCTTTCACACACGGTATGGGTAGTTTGAATACAAAGTAATGCCATTAGGGCTGGTAAACGAACCCACCACATTTCAGGCAATCATGAAGAAAGTCCTGCAGGAATTTCAGGACCAAGGTGTCGTTGTATACCTAGACGATATACTAATCTACTCAAAAACTAAACACGAACACGTTCATTTTGTAAAACAGGTCGTAGCTTGTTTAGAAGAATATGCTTTAGCGGTATCAACGAGCAAGTCGGTTTTCCATACGGATAGCATGGAATTCCTAGGATATATGTGGAGGCAAAGGGGTTACCATGGGCAAAAGGAAAGTCCAAACCATCAAGGACTGGAAAGCACCTAGGTCAGGTAAGAAGGTGCAAAGATTCATTAGATTTGCCAATATTTAACTACGTTTCATAAAGGAATATTCAAAAATCTGCAAAGCAATAACGGAAATGTTGAAGGTAGAAACGAGGAAATTGTGCTGGGGACCAGAACAAGGGGCAGCATTCGTGGAACTCAAATACAGGTTCACAACTACGCCTATCCTTTGCCATTTCTACCCGGAACGGGAGACCATGGTAGAAACAGATGGTAGGGACATTTTGCTAGGTTGCGTGCTATCCCAAGTCAAGGATAAAAACTCCATCCTGTCGCCTTCCACTCCAGGAAGGTAAGCCCTGCCTAAAGGAATTATGAAATACATGACAAGGTATTGCTTGCTATACTAGAAGCATTCAAAGAATAGATGCAATACCTGGTGCGAACAAAAGACCCAGTCGCCATATATATTGACCACCATAATTTGCAAAACTTCCTAACCACTAAAGTCTAGAATCCAAGGCAGATATGTTGGGCACAATAACTGGGAAACTATAACTTCAAAATAGTTTATAGGCCAGGAAAGTTAGGAGGCAAACCTAATGCATTAAGCACACGGCTGGAGTACCATGCAGAGGAGGGAGCTGCGCATAGTGCACAGTCAATACTCTAACCATCATACTTCCGGATCTCGCTGCTACACTTAAACAAGCCAGGTGTTAAGGAAGGTTTTGCAATAAAAACAAACCTAGTACCCATTACAATCAGGGTAAAATTGCGGTCAAATAAGGCTAGGATTCCTACTAAAAGCTCACTAATGGCTGCCATACATGACCTCTACGCAATTTACCACTTTATAGTAGCGCAAAAAGGACCACTAGTGGTGGAAACTGGCATTGCGACAAGGATACCGCGAAATACCTATATGTATATACCACAAAGAAGTGGTCTGGCAGCCAAGCACTGAATTGGCATAAAAGGTAGGGTAATAGACGCCGAATACACAGTGGAAATCAAGGTCATCAGGAGAAAGCATGGATCTAACAACTGCCAAGTGCGCGAAGGAGATCACCTAGCACAACTGAGAATCGGGAACATAAATACCTCTGAGGCAAGGGAAGTGGACAACCTAGAACACAATAAACGCGGGAGTTTAGGGTTTGGCAGTTCCGATATCTCCCGTAGAATGGCAATGGCAGAACTGAGCCCAGTAGTCGTGGCGCACCTACAAGCCGACCAAATAGACTACGACTATTTTGACTAGCGTGACTTGTGGGAAACAGCCAGAGTTTAGACACCAACTTGCATGATGTCCAATGCCATAATATCTAGAGCAGACATACATAAGTATGATCAACTGCTATTAGCGGACATCAGACAAGCGTCAAAGGAGGACCAAGACTGGTAGCAGCGCAATGAAGAATTAGAGGAATTGTGAGAAGCAGGACGGCCATTATCAACGAACTGGGCAGTAGTCGAGGGACTTCTATATTACAAGAACTGGCTCTGCATCCCAGAGGATGAAGCCTTACAGACCAGATTCACCAAAGGATGTCATTAATCAAAGATAGCAGGACACGTGAGACTAGAAAAAATATTGTAAATTGCGTCCCGAGATATCTATTGGCAAGGCATTACCAACTGGATGAATGAATGATTACTTCCGGTCTACTGATGAATGCCCGCATAATAAATCTGTGCGACATGCAAGATACGGTTTACTGCAACCCCTTGAAGTCCCATACGCAGCCTGAATATCGATATCTACAGACTTCTTAACTAAACTACCAGAATCTCAAGTGAAGACCCCATTCCAGGTATTAGTGGAATGGTTCCCGTAAATGGCACTTTTAATTAGACTCGAGGGAGATGCAACAGCAAAGGATCTGGCTAGAGTATTCATAACGGAAGTCTGGAAGTTGCATGGACTTCCAGCTGAAATTATTTCAGACATGAACGGAAAGTTCTCTGGAGAATTCTGGGAATCTTTGTGCAAAAGTCAGGGCATAAAACGAAAAATGACAATGGCATATCACCAGCAAACTGATGGACAAACCAAAGGAACCAACAAAGTGCTGGAAGGTTACTTGAGCAATTTTGTCAAGTATGATCAAAGCGACTCGTATCAGCTGTTGTCATTAGCTTAGGATGCCTACATCAATTCGGACACCAACACTCATAGGTTATCCCTATTCTATGCAAACTATGGATTTCATCAACCGACAGAATAGATGAATGAACAAGAAGCTGAAAATCTATGAGCAAACCTGTATGCTCATTGGATGAAAACAATACACCAATAAGCAAAGGAGGCGCTGGGGCAAAATCTACAGAATATGAACAAGTATTATGATCGAAAGGCAAAGCAAGAACCTGAGATACAAATTGGAGGCCTGGTTATGCTCCTCGCGAAGCATATACGAACAAAGCGGCCATCCAAGAAACTCAGGCCAAAGTTATAAGGGCCTTTTAAGGTGTTAGGAAAGATAGGGGAATGCTCCTTTAAACTAGAAATATCACCACGGTTTAAAATCCTCACCATATTTCATGTCTCGCTGTTAGAACCATACCGCACATCTTTAAGACCGGCCAGAGACCAACCACCCTGGGAGCACGAAGTAATCGATGCCGATTTAGAATAGGAAATAGAGCGGATTGTGAAGAGTGAAATAATCCCTTACCTAAGAAGGGTATGCAGAAAGAACCAAAGGAAACAGGAATTAAGGTATTAAGTGAAGTGGACTGGGTGTTCCGAAGATGAGAACACCTGGGAGCCACCGGAGAACCTAGAGCTGCTCAGGAATTGGTGCAGGAATTTCACAGGGATAACCCGAAAATGCCAAGCAGGGCAGACGTTGAGTGACAAGGAAAATACTTTCTTGATTTGGCCAAGCAAACGCAGCAGGTTTTTTACCCTACCCAGTCGAGCTCAAACAGGAGATGATATTTGGAATGTATATTTAAATTTTGTATGTTTGAAGGAATAATGGGTACCTAAAGAAGGAAGAAGAGTACAGGACAAACTGTAGGAGGAGGGAGCTCGTGTTAGGCACATGGGAAAATTGTACAGGGTTTCAGTAGCGCATCCATACGAAAAATGCGTGAAAATCCAAGTCATACCCCGGCGGCCCTGGCCTTCGCTCCCTGCGACTAGACTGGCACCTCTCATAGTTTCTCGTTCATATACAAAACCTTGTCATTGAAGCACATCTTCTAACACAGTATACGTCGCGGCCGTCCGTCCGACCGGATGCTGTTCTCATGGTATATCAGAGGAGCTCTCTTGCTATCCAACCCAGGTGCAACCAAGCGATTCCGTTCACAACCCGCCGCGTTACACCTGTTTGAAGTTACTAGACTAAAATATGGAATCTGGTAGTCACGACGGGAAAGAGAAAGAGCAGCAAGTAGGCCACTCCTCTACTCAGTGAGAATGTGGTGAAGCGCTTATTAGATGTGAGTATGGCTAAACCAAGCGGAACAAGTTAATAATGAGAGGCAGTGATGATAAGAAGGTATTGGCCCGATCGTGAACACAAGTCATCCTGTAAACCAGCTGCAGAGCTGGTTCTATCCACACAGAATAAATAAAGTCAACAACCAAGCTACCCCCTTGATGTTATAAGAGACTATTGGTACCTTCCAAACAGGACGGGCCAAGTCTGAACAGGAGAAAGGAGGTCAGGCGTCTCTTAACAAAAGGTGTGCAAACCTTTCGGTGAAAGTGTAGCTCCGACTGCACCATTAGCTGTAAGGGGAAGAGAATCTTTAGTGTCATACTGTGTTCGCACTAAGGTTGAAAGCTGGAGAAACACGGAGTGGTACTTAGTTAGTATGAAAGCTAGATGTAGTCCGCGAACACTCAGACACTGGATATCAATATCGCAGTACCTCCAGAGCTTTAGCTATCATCAAGCAACGCAGAAGAGATCTTATCAATATCATACGTTTTACTTGAAAACTCTTTACTACTCTATCAAACGAGCCTTCCTAGACAAGTCTCCCTCTTCGGAATTAAGATTTAGTCCTAGTTCGAGGTGCGTGTTCTTAGAATCGGCTACCCCTAACACTTATATGAAAATTATTTTATTTATTTTACAAAATATTATAGATATTAATATCTCTGATTAATAACCTATCATATAAGATTTGTTGTATATCCAGACATCATGAGCATTTAGCTGCAGGTATTATTATTCTCAATATTTTGTTAGACTTTGTTTTACTCTGAAACTAATCCTTCAATCTGCTCCACACCTGCCTTGTAGATTCTTTGTGCTATATTGCAGATATATTCCAAAATTCAAGGTTGCTTAAAAAGCCAGGTAAGCCTAATAAGAACTAGATTAATATTTTAAACATGGATGCTTTTGATCATAAACCTACAAGTCATTATATAATATATTAGAAAAAGTCTTTGGATAATAAAAACTTATTAGTATTTGCTCCTGTTGTACTTCTAATCTACTTAGTATTTCTTAAATACAAAGCTATATACAGAATTATGATTCTGATGAACAAGACAAGGAGATATATTCCTTCCATAAACTCTTAATTATTACTCAGCTAATAGTAACAGGTTAATCAATCAATATTCCTCTATATTTTTCAAAAATCATATATTTATATTATTGAATAACAGACCTGGAAGTATTAACCTACAAGATACTACAGTTAATGGATCCATAGAAAGTCAGTTTCTTTTAAAACCAAAAGATTCTCTACTAACAGACTAGACAACAGAAATAATTTCTTCAATCCTATTGCCTATTACTGAGTTACAACTTAAGTATAAGTATTATTTTCTATCTGATATTTCTTTCTGGATCCAACAATATGGTTGTCTTTGTCACAAATCGTGACTTAGCAATATGGAATGTTTCACATGACTCACAATTTGTGAGATCATTTATGATTATGATGTTTGATTTGATTTATTGTTTCATGACTCACGATTGTGAGGTCATATGATGTGATGACTTTCGCACCTGACTACAAGTATGAGTCAGGGGTTTCACGCATGTGACGCGATTAGCGCACATGAGCTTTATGGAAATTGGATACTAGGGGGATTGTATACTATGACTCAAATTGTGAGTCATAGGACGTTTGTTATACTATGACTCACACGGCAGTCATAGTAAAGAGGTGACTCATAGTAAAGTCACCAGGGTTAGGGTTGTGGGAAGATGCGCCTATATAAGGAGGGTCACGGACGCAGATAGCTAGCTCTTCACGCAACCACCTAAGTCACTTCCTATGTTATACTTTTACTATTAGTTCAATCTATACTTTATTCTTATTACGACCATCCGTTTATATCACCGACCGAAAGGTGATTCGAGAAACGTATCGCTAAGGAGCAGTCGCACGGGCTAGGAGTGAAAGGACTCAGCGTTCCCTAGGCGACATAAGGCTACGAGACCTGAAGAGCGGTAAGACGAGCGGTACGTATCGTTACCTGTTGCAGTTAAAGGAGATAGTGTGCCTTGTCTGGCAGACTAAGGATAGGTTTGTAACATTTGGTTGCGTCTTTTGCGACACTTAACGAATACAAAGCGGATTCACCAATAGATACAGAAGTACCAGACTTCAACGACCCACAGACTTTCCTAGGACTACAAGCGGAACTTGGACAAGCCTTAAGCGAGATATCGCGAGAAGGATCCCCAAGACCACCAAGCCCGGTCACCCCGGAAGCAAGATCAAGATCAGGGTCTGTCAGCACGGGAGCATCCCCAATATACAGAATGTCGGGGGTAGCAGGACCAGCGGACACGATAACTCTCATGAGAGAACAACTACAGGAGTTGATCAGAACGGTTCAGGATAATCGACAGGAACAGACT
>QFET01001708.1:0-15946 GCA_003316355.1 Tuber calosporum
CATCACTATACACGAGAGTTACGAGAAGCAGGGAAGATACAGATTGAAGGGATAGGAATGGAGGAAAACTTAGCAGATATTTGTACGAAGGGTTTAACCAGGGTATTGTTTGAGGTTTTTTCAGTTATGTTAGGAATGGAATCGTAAGGGAAGTGTTGAAATGTACGTTTCCTTATCCTACTAATCATATGACTATGTCGGTCATGTGACATAGTCATGTGATCTTCAAGAAGTATGTAGTGGATTCTAGCATGTTCTGGGTATTTCTTAAAAGTGTATTATTCGTGTAACCACAAAAGGGTATATAAAGGAGACAACCTGCCCTTCGCTTAGGACAAACACGCAACTCAGAATATATTTTATCTTAGTATAACTATACTGTGAGCTTTGACTACCAACTCTAATACCAAGAGCAAGTGTCATTCATCGCATATAATTTCAGTACGAGAGCCAGGTTAGCCCTCGCGCCCGGCCTCTTGCCTGCTCTTTCGAGGCTATGATTATCCCAAGATATCGGGCAGAGGCCCTTTATCATATATCATAGATCAAAGGTGCTGTTCTTTTTGGATATTATCATTATTATTATATAAGCCTTTGCTGGCCCTTTACCTCCTCAGCTTCGCTACGATATGCTCACAGCAGAAGAAAAAGAAAAGAAGTGAGCAACTGTACGAGTACTGTGATCGGTTAAATGCAGTCATACCCTATTAATGCAGTCTATCTCTTAAAAGGTCAGTGGCGGGGCCGAGTGTAATCACCAGCAAAGATCCCCCGATTCGCTGACTTACCATGTCGGACTTCTGGGCGCAAGTTTTGTCATCTCATCTCCTGCTGCATAATGCTTGGAAATGATTTACTCGAGTAGTGGGCCGGTGCAGTTACGTCATCGTTCCCCTAGGCTTCCTAGCTTCTCTCCATCGGTGCTGATGCCAAGTGCCTCACTAGTGAGTATCATATCATACGAGTATTGTTCATACTCCCGCGGCCGAGTTCAAGTTGGGCACTTTCTATAGGAATTGCCACCTTAGGTGTCCAACTTCAACTCAGCCGCGGGAGTACAGTATGTGGTCCCTATAAAGCCCCGTATACCCCGCGTTTTTAAGAGTATAAAATCCCATGTTTTCCCGCTCCTTTGTCCGACAAACTTTCTCACGCTTATCTAGTTCTTCGAAGGCCTCGTCGAGTTTAGGATATCAATCGAATTGCAGAGAAATGGTACAACCCGACCCTTTTAGGTAAAAACGGAAATCGCTAATCACCTTTGATAGTCTTCTTCTGGCCAGAAAATCACCGATTGGGTGGCCACGGTATGGTTTCCCTTCTGGAGGTTAATCGGCCGCTAACAAACAAAACCGGCAGGACTCTAAAACTGGTGAATTCAATCGCAAGCCCGTAAGTTCTTCCGTCCGAGAACAAACAGATTCTCACAATCCCCACCAGTCATCCTTCTGCGACCTGGTTTCTCGTGAACCCCATGCCAAATTCCCCCCTGAGAGAGGTCGCTACCATCTCTACGTTAGCTACGCCTGCCCGTGGGGTCAGTCACCTTACCCAATCTAAAGTGCCCACACTAACAACCCTCAGCCCACCGAACCCTCATCACCCGCGAGCTTAAAGGCCTACAGGACGTGATCGGTGTTAGCGTAGTACATTGGCATCTTGGGGAGAACGGCTGGCGCTTCGGCACTATCGAAGAGGCTGCAGAGCATCCGGAAGTCGCTGTCAGCCCGGAAGCAAACACCGGGGCATCGTTCCTGAAGGATCTCTACTTCAAGGCCCAGCCAAACTATGATGGCCGCTACACCGTGCCCACTTTTTGGGATAAGAAGAACAAGACTATCGTTTCCAACGAGAGCAGTGATATTATTAGATTCCTGTACACGGAGTTTGATGACCTTATTGATGAGAGTAAGAAGGGGGTCACGTATTATCCTGAGAATCTCAGGAAGGAGATTGATGAGCTGAATGAGTGGATTTATGGCACCGTGAATAACGGGGTTTATAAAGCCGGGTTTGCGACGTCGGTGATATCCACTGGAAGGGTGTGAGGTGGCTACTAATACCTTCATAGGAAGCAAGAAGCCTATGAAACAGCCGTCACAAAACTCTTTGAGTCTCTCGACCGTATTGAGAAGATTCTCAAGGACTCGGATGGGCCATATCTCCTCGGGAAAGTCCTCACGGAGGCGGATATCCGCTTGTATCCTACCATTGTCCGCTTTGACCCGGTATATGTCCAGCATTTCAAGTGCAATCTTCGGATGATAAGGCATGAGTATGAAACCCTTCTCCTACCGTACTAGAAACTCCTAGGGCCAAGAATCGACTTATTATGGTATCGTAGTTATCCCGCAATCCAGAAGTGGATGAAGCATCTATACTATGACATCCCGGGGTTTAAGGAGACGACAAACTTTGAACACATCAAAAAGGTAAAAAAAAATAAACCTTAAGGGATCCATACATGAGTTAGTTCGCTAATGGACCCGGTAGCATTACACGAAGTCACACGGCCAGATCAACCTCAATGGAATCACACCTCTCGGCCCAGTCCCAGATATCACGCCGAAGGATGCTTAAGGCGAGCTTTTATCCGCTTGTGTGTTGGGGGGTTTATGGGTGTTTATTGATATAGCAGTTATCCAATATCGGCTCCAACACCGACCGTTCATAAATATTTCCATGATCTGAAGTTGCTTGCGTACCTACACACTCTCGCCGAAATAAAGTGAACTTTGCCAATTCCCTCAATCACCCATTCAAGACGATCCAGATGTTCGTGATATGTCTAGGATAATTAAATTTTAACCTAGTGCCCTCGCTACCGTATATGAGCTGGAAGCAATCACTTATAAATGTGTTCGGCCATAGAACGATGAAAATTTCGCATCCCGTCCGCTCTGCGGTAAACAAGCATCGTATCGACCGGTTAGTACTACAGTGGGTGACCATGTGGGAATCCCGGTTGCTGAACTCTTTTGTATTTTTTTTGTAGCAACCCTTCTATCTGTGGCCCTTTCTTGATTTCTCTGCCCGGCTCGAGTATTCAAGCGTTCAAAAGATGCTTTGGTTGCTCGAAGCAGCCCTCTGGGGGTCCCTGTACCGCGTGGGAACCAAAATAGAACAAACAGTGCTAAGTGTGGACTCAAACTAGATAGATAACAGCTAATCAGCAAACAGAGGCCTCTTTGTTTTCCTAGGAATTCCTCTAGGCAAAGGACCTGGCGGCTAGCTGGACATATAATCTGTTCTAAATCTCATCCACGGATTGTCACTCGCGACCTCGCTCACGCTGATGGATTCATGAATATCATGACACTAGACAACCAGTTCACCATTTTTTCTCCTTGGAGATGTATTACCTCGCTCCTTCGCCACACCGAATTGAGCCCGGATCAGTTCTTGATAGAACCCATTTCTAACAAACAGCACCACCAACGCCGAAGACTTTCCCGCAATATATAAAACTTATTTTGTTCCCCGAAGGTTCCAGGAGATGAATATATCAAAACGGACGCCGGCACCCTCATCACGATCGCTACCCTATAGCCCCCAACCAAGCACTACTTTCTCGCATCCCCTTCATAGTTTGCCCAACTCGCAGGGCCGATAATCTACAAGTGTTGAGCCCAGCGAAAATTTCCTAACTCTCTAGATCATGCCCAACTGCTATGCTTACTGCACCCATGACCCACCCGCTCAAACTCCCTCCAATTCGCCATCCCTGGCAAGCCCTTACGCGGCCCTGGTCTCACTGAATTTCGTACGTCACTCCCCCAGATTCCCCTTATATATTTTTTGTTGCTAACGACGATTCAGTCTGCCACGCAAGCACAAATAAAATAAAAGAAAATAAAAGAGGGATCGTTACCTGCCCTCAGGAGAATGTCCAATCTTCTCCGGTGTGTGATTGCTCTCACCCTCTTATTCTCCCTTCTTAACGCTAACAATCCAGATAATTTACCCATTCTCGGGACTCCACTCTGGACCTGGATAAATTTTGCCTTTTAAGCAGGCGTTTTCAAAATATGTCCTCCAGGACCCCACCATCCGTGCCTCTCATCCTATCCAAAGGGCGTCGGCAGCGTGGGCGTACTGGATCTGTCGCTAATCCTTCTTCACCCATACCTCCTCCTCCACCCCCCAGTTCTCCTTTCACATCTGCACCGATTCGCCATGCTTCTTCCCCTTCTTCTCCTCCATTACCACCATCCCACGAGACACCACCACAAAACATTCGCGAGGATGGGTACATCTACCTCCAAGTCGAAATCGGCTTCGACCGGGAGCTCCCAGCACCCTGGGCAAACATGCGCGAGCCACCCAACCGCTTCTGTCTAAAGCCCCGTCCAGAGAACGTAGGGCACAAGTACTTCCTCCCCGGTCCGCACAGGCACTGCGAAAAGTACTACGCAAGCTGCGACCACCGCTCCCACGAGAGCTTCGTGATGTACAACATGTCAGCCGTGCATGGAGTCGTGACCTCGTTCGTGGTCGTGATACCCCTCCTGCTGGAAACCAGGCCCTGCCGCACCCTCAATCTCATCGAGGACGCAATCAGGAGGGCGTTCCCGGAGACCGACAATCTGGAAAATTACAACGAGATCAACGTGCGCATTGGTGTCGAAGCTACCAGCCAGAGGCTCTGCACCCTCCGGCAATTGCGTAGGATATTCATGGCGCTGGCGCTGTTCGGAGAGACAATGGTAGAGTTGGGCGCTTTCACCCTCAAGATTCCGGACCTCGAGACTTCTGGTGTCGGCTACGACTCACCCGAGGTGAGATACGGGTTTATGGTGCACTTGGATGGTTGCTACGATGTCTCTAAGATACTAGACTTCTTTCAGGAGGGCGGGATGGGCGGCGGATCACCGCTCGCAAAGTACTGGCAGGGGACTGGCTCCCTGAGAGGGTCTGGTGCGCTCGACCTTATCTGCTACACCACCTACGTCCAGTACATCGTTATCCGTGGCACCATAGAGCGGTGCATCATGTTCTTGTGGACGGCGATGCATACTCCTGCCGAGAGATATATGACCTGGGCGCGCTGCGGGGTGAGCCAGCTGGAGTTGAATAGGTTGGGGTGCGGGCATTATGGCCAGGTCAGCGCCAACGACCTGGAACCTAATAGGGGCTGGAAGGCTGAAAGCGATGCAACGATGGAGTGGGAGGAGGAGGAGGAAGCAACGATGGAATATCTTCCAGAAGACAGGGAGGGAGATCAGGCAAAATATGGGTTTGAGGAGTGCGAAGTGACCCATATCGAGGGAGAGGGGGTGGAATTAGCTAGGGCTCCGCTTTAACCCTTCCTTGTTTAATCAATACCGGCTCTTGTATGTACCCGCACTGTTTTATATAATGTACTGCATTTTCATGCGCTGTTACCTTAAGTTGGCGTAAAAACAGATTTCTTGATAGATGTTCGTGGCGCGCGGTATCGCCATTGCACCCCGTCTGGGTTCTTGACCCGACGTGTGCCCTAAGATCCCTCTTCGGATTTGCGTTACAAGGACTGCGAATTCAAAATACTAGCCTTGTTCTTTGATCTACATAGGGTTAAAACACAAGACAAACCTAACCGACACGAGTGATATGTTGTGCAATGCAAGCCACAAACTGAATCACGTGGCATTCAACTATGCCGTTGACGAAAGGAAATACTCGAATATACGCTCAGTCAACACAAGTTCATACCACACCCAAGCACGGCAACCGCACATTTCTATCAAAGAATTGGTGAAGTTGTCAATCAGAGTATCAACCAATCGTAGGCCAGACTCTGGGCTCAGCTACAGGTCTGGAAACGCAAGAAGTAGAGGCGAAAGCAAAGCCAACACCGTTAAGGGAAAAAAGGAAACCAGAGCTGGCAAACAGGAAACATAGATGCAAAGATTGCCCTAAACAACGAGGACAATATCCGGACCTCCTATGGAGAGAAAAAATGAAACGCAAGAGAAACAGCCGCATTCCCAAACCCGAAAACAACATTGAAAGGAAGATTCTAATTTTTCTTCCCGTGCACCGAGTAGTAGTTGCTCATATTGACAAGTGTCTTTTTTCCAGTTGTTGGTGCAAAGCAGTAACAACCAGCTAAGTAATATTGTTAGCCAAGACCCTCTTGATTATTGATGGTGACACGGGGGGGATTAGCTTACTCTGCTCGCCCTCACGCCACGGAGGAGTATAGAGGTGAAGAGAGACAGCAATTTGATCAGGGTCATCATTGGAAATCTTGTGGAGACCGATCTGAAGTTTTTAGGTCAATAAATTTCTTGAGTTTAGTGAGGTGAATAAGGGGACAAAGGAAAGGCTCCAACCTTATTGCTGATATAGGCCACTTCGTTCTCCCCGTAGATAGTGAAACTCTTGTGCTTCAAGGGCTTAGCTTCGTCATCTGGTCCGGGCATATCAAACAAGGTCTCCACCAATGAACCCTTCAAAATCTGTATAGCTCACGTTAGAAATTAAATTGACTGACAAACCGGTTGTAAACACTAACCTTCATAATGCAGTGAGAGTCTGCGTGATCATGGATCAATGATCCTTTGCCGGGATTCCAGACAAGGACGAGTAGATTGGCCTTTCCATTGCCGTGGTCGACGAAATTTCTGGTATAGTTTCTTGTAGTATCTACAAACGCATACTTTAACCATTCCGACTCCTTAGAAATATAACGACGCATGAGGTTGATCAGGTGCTCGCAGTTGGCCTCATCGCTATCAATGCCAGCGGAGCTCCCCAATGCCAAACGGATTTTTTCCACAAGGTTGTCGAAGTCTGTTTTGCGTTTGCAAACCCCAGAACAAGTGCACCTATCGATAGAGGCTTCCTCAAGAATCTCAAGGGAGGTATCCGGGACAACCATTTTGACAACAGAGATGGATTATGACCTAAAGAAGTGGTGATGGCAAACAGAAAGTTCCTTGGTTGAAAACCAGGAATTGAGAGTGCAATAGTTAGGGACGAAAGAAGGTCGGAGAGAGGTGCAAGTGGGAGACGCAAAGTGGAGAGCTTGGACGGAGGAGGAGTGGTTGTGGTTGCGGTGGTGGTGGCGGCGGTTGTGTAGGTGAGTAGATAGGAGGCGGATGGCCTTATCGTAGGGGTGTAGGGGAGGTAAAGGTAAGGCTCGAGGATGTAGGGCTGGGGTCGGGAAATCTTATTTACAACAACATCGGAGAGGAGGTGAGTGTTTTCCAAGTAAAGAGCGACGATAAGGGGTAGATAAATCCGATGTATGCGTCTGTATGTGTGGCCAATTCGGATTTGCTTAGCATATTGAGCTGTCTCCGGTGCACGATAGCTGGGGGATAGCTCTGGCGAGCAGCTGAAGGGAAGACATACATACCGTAAATTTAAATCTGTACCGGCACCGTACGGAAGGTATGAATTATTACTTTATGGGGACTAGTTCCACACAAGAAAAAAGGATATTCCAATAGATTTACTGGGACCGGTGCTTGGGAAGAGAGATATACCGATACCATAGGAGCAGTAGCAGTAGCAGTAGCAGGAGGAGGAGGAGGAGGCTGTGGGGTATGATGCCGTATTTATGTATGATACCGGTATGTGTACCGGTCTGTATCGCACGGTTTGATGTGAACCTGCGGCTATCTCAACCAACCAACGATGACGAGCGGCGGCCCATTGACACGGGAACGACGACAACGAAAGGACTAAATATTACCGCCAATGCATACCCTTCCCGGCTCCAATAAGGCGGAAAGCAAGAATTAAAAGCAAGAAGCCTTCACACACAATCCCGATCCTGATCCCTGGCATGGTCAGTTGCACTCATCCACCAATTCAGCAGAGGAGCTCAGCTTGGATCTAACTCGACCGCAAGCCTGTGTTTCGCCCCCAACCCTCCTCTGCCGGTACCGGTATTGATATGGCACCTAACTCGTACGTCACTGCATAGCACGGTCGGCCATCGAGAGTGTTTACCCTTTCCATCCTTACCCCATCCATCATCCTTTCTTGCTTACGGCAGTTCAATGGTGAAGACGGGGTCGGGGGACGAGTCCTGTGATCGTTGACAGCACACTTTGCACGAATCCGGCGCATGGAGCACATGGCTTGCGATATTGTTGTTGAGGGGTGTTTACCTAAAAAAATCAGCGGGTTACGACTTCAGGCATTACCATATACCCGGCCACTTCGGGCAATCTCTGGCTGGAGCCCCTCCTCCCCCCCAGCTAAGAGGTCGCCAGGTCGCCGGTGCTCTGGTTCTCTGGGTCGTGGGTCTGTCAGTTACGACACGGCGCAGTCTCTGATAACCGTGGGGTTCAACCATCATTCCTCGATTAGCCAAGCCCGATGCTTGCCGAACAGACGTTAAAAATTTAATATAAAAAGTAAAGTTTGTAGGACAGGAATAAGCAAGCCTGTTGCATAGAATCGTATTGGGGCTTTTATCGGCAGGGAAGTTACATTTTCCGTGGTCACGTTTTTGTTTGTCACGTTTTGTTTGTCCTTGAGCCCCAATCAATTGGTGGGGTAGGATCAACATCTTCCCCCGCGTGTCGACCTTGCCACACACACAAGTCTTTTTTTTTTTTCCCTTGCTTGGACTCGATTACACTTCTCCCGAGACAACTGCTACGCTCCGAACCAATACCCACACCACTATCCGGTTAATACCTGCTTCACAAACTGACGGAATAACGATCACGACAAAATGAGTACTACTGGTAGGGGCTCCTATCCTATCCGTAGTTAGGAGAGGTTCTAATAGCCGCTTAGTGGAGAAAATCAAGGCCATCGAAGATGAGATGGGTAAGTTTGCCAGCACCATACCGGTAATCCGAGTGTGATAAGGGAAAGTGTTTTATTGACTGATATTTAGCCAAAACCCAAAAGAATAAGGCAACGTCTTTGTGAGTGCTTCCCTGCTTACTACTCCTCAATTGACTGCGGATCAGGGCTAACCTCAGCATGTCGTAGTCACCTGGGCCAGTTGAAAGCAAAGCTCGCCAAACTACGGAGAGAGCTCGTGACTCCCTCCTCCTCTGGAGGGGGCGCTGGAAGTGAGTTGGCCATTATTTAAGCACTGCTTTCAAGGAGTTTTGGGTTGATAACCACGCTCCGTTTTTCCAGTTGGCTTTGATGTCGCAAGGACTGGTGTGGCCAGTGTGTACGTTCTACCTAAATTTCGTATTTTCTAGATCTGCATTGGGTTCTCAAATATTTACTTACGAATAATCCTTAGGGGGTTTATCGGTATATATCTGGGCCCTCGAATATAGGTTGAAATGCTCATCGAAAAGTAGGGTTTCCTTCTGTCGGTAAGAGCACTCTCTTAAATCTGCTCACGGGCACACATTCCGAGGCAGCGGCCTACGAATTCACGACCGTACGTTGATACCTTCTCTCTCTCTCTCTCTCTCTCAAGAGGTTAATTTTCTGTAACCCACTAACAGGGATCTAGCTCACAACTGTTCCCGGTTGTGTCATGTATAATGGAGCCAAAATTCAGATGTTGGATCTCCCTGGGATTATTCAGGGCGCAAAGGATGGGAAGGGTCGAGGCCGTCAAGTGATTGCAGTAGCGAAGCAATGCAACCTTATATTCATTGTGCTAGATGTCAACAAGCCGTTAACAGATAAGAAGATCATCGAGCAGGAGTTGGAGGGGTTCGGTATCAGGATCAACAAGCAGCCACCAAACATTGTTTTTAGGAAGAAGGATAAGGGAGGTGTTAGCGTCACTAGCACCGTGCCGCTTACTCATCTTGACGCTGAGGTAAGTTCCTATCTTTTTTTATATTTTATTTTTGCAACATCTAATAAATACATGTGAACTATCAGGAAATAAGAGCGGTCACAACAGAGTAAGTTCCTGAGCCAGTTATTGCGCAAAAATAGGAAAAAGGAAAAAGCACTACCGTAGTGATCTCCTGTTTGGGCCCATATCATCGCAATACCATTACCCGAAACAATGGGGTCACAACTTGGGCCGGTGCGAACCATAGATTCTGATCCAATTATGTATCACCATGCCAGAATTTTGTGGGCGACGGCGGCGAATCCCTTCATACCATGCGTTACCTATGCCCTCTGCAGCCGAGATTTGTGGAGTCGGGGGAAATGTGGCTGACTTTTTTCAGATACAAAATCAGTTCTGCAGATATCGCTTTCAGGTGTGATGCTACTGTTGATGATCTAATCGATGTTATCGAAGAGAAGAGTCGAAGATATATTCCAGTAATCTACGCTCTCAACAAAATTGATGCTATATCAATTGAGGAACTTGATTTACTGTATCGGTAGGCGATGAGAGTTTTAACGCATGGAAGGGTTTGGTGTCTAACTTAGCGCTCGCTTACTAGAATTCCCAATTCCGTGCCAATATCATCGGAAAGGGTTAGTTGCATACTAATCCGTCCGCACCCCTCTTAATACCAGTGCCGCGCCGTATGCACAGTTTATAGCTGACGCTGTCGAACCGCAGGGCTGGAATGTCGATGAGCTTCTAGAATTGATGTAAGGAACAAATTCGAAGCGCGCACCCCACGTGGTGTTGGAACGACCGACTTACTGAAAGACGTATAGGTGGGAGAAGCTTGACTTACGAAGAGTCTACACAAAGCCCAAAGGCCAAACACCTGACTACACACAACCTGTTGTTTTAAGATCTAACGCCTGTGCCGTCGAAGACTTTGTTGGTTCACCCTTCATATAATTAATCTAGTTGTTGGATGGCCGGGCGCTAGATTAACGGATTTTGCAGTGTAAAGCGATTCACAAAAGCATTATCGATTCTTTCAAAATTGCGATCGTCTACGGCAGTAGTGTGAAACATCAGCCACAAAGAGTTGGGCTTTCGCACGTTCTGGAGGATGAGGATGTGGTGGGTATTGTCGCGCTTGCAGAGTCCCTCTGTTCTCAGATTCACTGACCCCGCCTTCCGTTTTTTTTTATCAGGTTACTATTGTCAAGAAGTAAATTCGTGCCCGCTTTGGGGAAACTGGAACGTGTTCGGGTTAGTGCCTCACCTGGTCCAGTTACTTTTTCAGATTCCCTGCATGGATGAGGAAGGACGTAAGATTGCGAACCGGCAAATGATCCGTCACAGTAACCTAAAAAGCTAGCACCTTGCTGTACTAGTACTAGTACAAGTACAGTACCTGGTTGATCTTTCATCCGTCAAAAAGCAATGATATCCTTTTCCCACCACGCCTGAAAAAGACGGGTTCTCACGCGATTTTGACTTGGTATCTCAGCCAGGAGAAGACCAAAAAATATGATTTGTTATATCTTTTCCCCTTTTTCCTTCGCGTTCCTCCCATTAGACGATGAAGAACAAAACGAACCACCTGGCCTGAGAATTATAATCTCGATCGTTGTGTTTTGTGTTTATTGCTGCTATTTGAAGGCAGACTGTCACATTTTACTGTGACAGAGGCAGAGCTCGGGAGAACTGTGATATAAGAGTATGGAAAGGATTGACAATAATGGGTTAGAGGTTTGAGCATATACTCGAGTAGTCTCACCTCGCCCGAATTCCTTCCAACCTTTCTCTGCTTGGGGAGGTTTGCAAAGTCGCGTCAGCGGTGATATTGTTGGAACAGCAAAATTTGTGGCTACAAATTGCAACCCTTCCTGCGGTATCGGCACTGCACGAGGTTGGTTATTGATGGACCGTGCAAACGACAGGAAAAGAAAGAAAGGAAGAAAAAAAAAAGACGATTCCCCTTACCCTTCCAGAGTGGATGGGATGCTTTAGAGGCAGCCGCAAAGAATGTTTCTTTTGTTTTTCCTCCGTTTGTCGCTAATTGGAGGTTACGAGTATTGTCCATATACGGTAGACGATGGCGCTTATTCTGGACACCCTGAGATATCGTCATTCACCCCTTTTATCATTCTGACTCTCCCCCTGGTCGCGATAAAAAAGGATTGAAAAAATAGGATCACTGAACACGAGTTGGAGGATCGCTTCGCATAATAATAACACGGGAAACAAATTCCAAAATAGAGCCCTTTAGATAAAAAGAGGCTCCGGCCAACCGCTGCGCCGAAATTAGCTTCCGAAGGAAAGCTGGTGAACTCCTTCAACCTCCCTTCTTTGTGTTCATACATACCGTACTTGCGCTGTCCTATCTTGCTCGCAATATTATCTCCTTTTTCCTCCTTCCGATCTGTCTCTCACTTGCTTCGTTTTTGCGGGTTTGTGCTGTGCTATTCCACTACCCTGTTCTAAAGCATCCCAGCCGATTTGTGATTCCGCGATCCCCGGGGTCGTGCCATCATCAATCCTTCGTTTCTTTTTTGTCTTGAGCCGGCCATGGCCGCCGTGGCCTGAGCTACAAGTATCTACAGCCGGTGAAACCCCCCAGAATGAGTGAATGGGAAGTTCTCTCTTGCCTGTAGGGAAGCAAAGCTGTTCAACAAATCCAAACCTACACACATTTATTTCGACTTGAATTGGAGAGTAGGAAGTCCATTCTGGGAAGGGGTGTGGGAAAAAAAAAAAAGGAAAAAAAAAAAGTAACGGTGCTTGAGAGTAGCAAAAAGATTGTTTGTCCGTGAGTTTTCCCTGCCTCTCACCACCCTTGTCTCATATCCTGGTCTGTCCCATTTCATTCTCTTCCTTTGAAATTCATTACCGTTCCATAAGTTTTTTTTTTTTTTGTCATTGCCGGTATCATACATTCTGGGCTTCCTCTTTCCTCTTCGTTCCTTCCCCATCACCGCCTTCGTCAATTCTTCCGTAAGTGTCCGGGGAATTTTTCGAGCGTAGATTTCACGTACGGTGCCGTGCTTTTCCTCTTTCTCTACCACTTATCAGGGAGCGAGAGTGAGAGGGGTGTTCCTGAGGCTTAATTGCATGACTACGGTTGGTTGCATGTCAAGGTTGCCTGGGTAGGACTAGAGAGAGGGAGCGTACAGTACAGTACTCGAGTACTGAGTTTATCCCCGTTCCTTACAAGTACTCGTACACCACGCACGCGCACTTTATTTTCGGGGAGAAGGGTTTCTCGGGGCGAACAAAACAAATCTCCCCCAATTACAAAGCACGAGGCAGGAGAGAGGTTCGAAGGCGAGGAGGATCCCAAGGAACAAAAAAAAAAAAAAAAAAAAAGAAAAGATCACAAAATTAAAATTAGGACAGGAAAATTGGGAGCGAGAGTTACAACCATAATAACATTACTGACCGCCTCCACAGCCACTCCACCCATTCAAGGCAGGTGTTCTGTTCGGCCAGTTTACAGTCCTGACTGTCAGGTCCAGCTAGGCACGGGATCTCCATATTCCTCCGCTCGCTTCCCTCCGATCCCAAAGCTCTCTGTTACCTGCCGTCTGTTCTTGTATCGTCCGCACACCTGCTTCCTGTCTGTTCTGTTCGCCAGCCTGTCTTTGCTGGCTCCCATACGTAGCTCTTATATGCAATGGAAGGCGTGCATAACCCACATGACGATTTTGTCAACCAGCAATGGGTTGAGATTGGGACTTTACACCAGCAACAACACCATCACCACTACCACCAACAGGCGCAACATCACGCACAGAATGGTGGACACCCTCACCATGACTTTGCTGCCTACGGTCTCGTCGAATCGCCCGGGTTCGTACCCCAAGACCACCACCAGCAGCAGTTCAGGATGCAGCAACAGCAGCCACTACCGATAGCTCCCAACTATCTCGGCCTCCCGCATTGGGGCCAGACGATGATTCCTCCACAACCGTCTGGGGTCGCTTCTTCACACGCTCAATTCATTCCATCTCCTGCAATTGCTGCTCCAAACCAACCGACATTGGGAGCACCACTATCCGTTGCCCAGTCCGGCCATTCGACTCAGTCCACCTCTAGCCCGAGGAGGACGTTGACAGATGCTGATAGGAGGAGAATGTGCATATTTCACGAGGAGAATCCAAATGTGAAACAAACAGAAATTGGAGGTATGGTGGTGATACCTTCTCCTTTCGCTTATAAGGGGTTTATTTTGATTTATTTTTCGTGATTGGTGGGCTGACTTTTCTTTCTTTTTTCTTTTTGTTTACAGCGATGTTTGGTGTTGAGAGAAGGTAAGCAGCAAAACACGAATTACACAATCAAGAATTGAAGCTAATTTTTTATTTTTTGTCATAGTACTGTTTCGAAAGTTCTTCGACAGAAGGAAAAGTATCTTTTTCCTGATGATGGGAGTAGGTCACCGGTGAAGCGTTCGAAGGGAAAATTCCCGGATATTGAGCGCGCATTGGCTGTTTGGGCGAAGAACACGCGGAAGCAGGGGATGGCCTTGACCGACATGATGATTCGGGAAAAAGCCAAATTTTTCGCGACCAGCGTAGGGATATCGGACAGTCAGTTCAAGGCAAACGGCCAGGGTTGGTTGGAGAAGTTCAAACAGAAGAATAATCTTCACTCAAATGGGCGAGGGAGGTCGGAAAGTGATGTGACTGGTGCGGCTAGGATGGTGAGCGGAGGGTTAATGTCACCAAAGCCGGGCCACTCTAGAACGGATTCAACACCAGTTTTGGGGTCGCCTATGATGCAAGAATCTAAGAGCCAGGACAGTAATCATAATGGCACAGATTCGCCCGAATCGTTTATGGAGTTTGGAGGGTTCAATAAGCAACAAGTGTCAGGTCTGTTCTGCCTCGCGTCCGTAGCATGTATCCAATTAACGTTGCAGCCTTTCGGTTGCTTAGGCCCAGCTTCTCCAACCTCCCCATTCTTCTCGCCAGATCAGCGGGCCGACTCTATGCAAGCACGGATGCCGCACCTGCAGCAGCGCCCAAGATCACAGACGTTCCCGACCATATCCGTTGATCCAACCTACATATCCCCACCACCGTCGTCAGAGCCATTGACCCCTAAGATGCTAAACCAAGCTGTCATACCTCCACCGGCACTCGCATCCCCCGCTCCAGATGTCCCCAACCCATTGGCATCACCGAACCATACCCCATCTTCGTCTCATGGGGCTTTGGCAGCACAGATATCGCAGCCACCAACCAAGGAAGATGCTTGTCGCGCGCTTGAGTTGGTTATGACCTATCTTAGACAGCAACCAGCGGGATATATCGAACCCGATGATTATCTTGTCGTAGGAAAACTACTAGCTAGAATTGGGCTAGATAATATGGAATCCAATGAGAAAATGAACTTACCGCCTTGATATGGGTGGTGGTTCCCCAATGAGGGAAGGGAAAAAGTTTTTATTTTTACGTTATTTTTATTTTTTCTTCTTTGGCCTACATTCCTCTTTTCTTAGCTTGAAAAGGGTTTTTTTAGGGATCATGTCATGGTGTTTTTGTGTTTTTGCTTTTTTGTTTGGAATACCCCGCATATTTCTTATTGTGTTTTTCCTCTTGAGTTGGGGAAGGAGAGCAAAGAAAAGGGATGTTGTGCTTCCTTATATCTCTTTCATCTTCCTTCTTCACCCTTTATTCTTGCCATTTTCCATTTCCTTTCTTCGTTACAGCCCCCTTACATCACGATGCTGCGTTAGTGGGAGTTCTGCCATTGCATCCTCCACCCTTTCCTTCTATTTCCGCATTATCCTTCAAGTAATTTTCTCTTTGCTCACTTGTTGGACTCTTTCGGGCCTTTCCTACCTCCACCACCCTACTACTGCTACTACTACCATATTACTAACTTTAGGCTGCTCGTCGGTCCTCTGTTCACTATTCGTCCTCTCTCAGCCCGGGTTCAAAATTCGATCCGTTGTTTTACATGCGGGAAAAAAGGGTTAGGGGCTTAGGCGGTCGCAGTGTTTTATGTTTCATTTCATTTCTCAAAGCTCAGGCGTTGTCTATCACTACCATGGATTGATGGCCGGTTACTATTATATCCTTTTTTTGGCTATTAATTTTTTAGTTCCATTTTCTTTACTCCTTTGAGATACCAACTTCAGATTCTTGTACATGTTATAGATATCTTTTCCCAATATCCAATTTTTTTTGCTTTTTGGGGGGTGGAGTTGCCTTTGAGAGGGGGAGG
>QFET01001709.1:2119-48012 GCA_003316355.1 Tuber calosporum
GGATACTTGTGGGTAACAGGAAATAAGGGATTCTATGATTGGGGTATTTATTGAAATGTGAAAGGCAAGAATTTTTTTTTTTTCTCTAATGGGGGCTTTAGTATGACTAGAAAGAGAGCTGTTGGGTGAATACAAAGGGTAATCAATTGGTATGGGATTAATATTATGTATGCTGTTTCTCGGTGCCCTTGAAGAGAATGTAACGATCCGATGATGCGTTAGTATTCCCATTGGTAGCTCTGCAGAAAACGTATTGTAGTTTGTTCAATCATTTGTCTCGGAGGAAGTGTTCCAAATAGTCTCAGGGGGTCTGCTAGAACTCATAGGGAGACTTCTGAGGAGCAAATTCCGGTACAACTACATAATATTGTGGTTTTATCTATTCCTTTCTAGTTTAGGCAGTATAAATGTGCTGGCTCCATCGCATTATATAAAAAAAGGGCATATGGTACGTCTTCTTGAATAAGCAGATCCAGGCAGATAGATAATGATAATGAGATTGGTGCTAGCTGCCACAACTTTTAACCGCTTGCTGGCTGTCAACCTGGGATACTCCTTCAGAGTGCCTACCAGCTTAACATAACTTATGGCTCAACGCAATTTCTTGTGACTTGTGGCTCAACATTAAGGGTTATTATAATCTTGTAGCTCAAGATGAAATTATAATTCAAGACAGCTTTATAGCTTAATATAACTTTACCTGCATTTAAAGCAACTGGACTTATCCCATGCAATCTAGATATGATGATAGTGAAGTTCTAAGAATTAGTTCTTATACTGAAAAATCTAGTTACACTATTAGGAGTATCGTTACCGATAGTGCCACTTACTATTTAGAGCTTGAAGAGAATCACAGAGGGATAATACTATGATGTATAAGATCTATTATCCACCTTTGAGTATATGCTGAAAATAGTTCACCAACTTGAAGAAAAAATAATCCAAGTAGTCAGGTATATTCAAATTACCAATCAAGTACTGGAGCAGATACAAGCATCTGAGCAAGCGTGGCCTGCAAGGTGCAGAGTACAAAATTCAAGGTAGGTACAGAAAGGAAGAGTTATCAATACTGCAGAAGCCTGTCAAATAACAAAAAGAGATAAGGATGCAGATTTCGAAAAAGTTGTAAAACAGCTACTGAGAGCTCAAAATGTAAAGAAAGGATAGAGCAACCAGAGCAGGAGCCTCTACTTGGTGAGATGAAATTCTATGTAAAAAAAAAAGTATTCAAGCTTATAAAAAGAAATTTTCAAAAATCTTGTAGTCAGAGATTGAGAGACAAGTAAAGTTGGGAAAAATAAATGTAAACTAGAATATTTTGTATAATACACTAGACTCATAATGCCATATTGGACCACAATCTTATATCGAGCCATAAAAATTCGTGTTGTGCCACAACCTTGACACCATTAGGTTGAAATTTCTCTATCATATAATACCTAGGTATGCACCGCCCTTAACATCGTCAAAAATCACATGATGGTGAACATTCTAGTCATGAGTGAGTAGTGACGCACAAAACGCAGTCCGAGATTCGAATAAGCTTTTCATACATGGCAACCTCCCTTCCCTGCCCATTGGACCTGCATTTTCCAACATTAAATTTCCCTACAGCGGGGTCCCGTTGTTTTCCCGTGCCCTCCCAGCCGGATAGCGAGAGCAGAATCCTCGCCGGGGCATGGCTGACTAATTCGTATTCCGCCCTCATCCGAAGGGAGCATGTGCTGCCCCGTTGTGAACACTCTCTAGAGGGTTTCGTGAAGTTCTATGAGTTGAACCTACTACTATCATAGCACAAACCCTAATGTAGGTGCTGAGTCATGGCCTCTTGGAGAAGTATGTGCTATGCCCTAGTGTTCCCAAATGGCTGTAGAGTCCAGAGAGTTTGAGAACGCTATCCTGGCTTAGTACTGATTAATATTATGTAGGAAATGGTTTGTAGCAAGGTCAGTTTTGGTCCCGGTTTTGGGATACTACGACTGAGGTATTTGGCGTGTGACGGGCGTTTCTCTGGAAATTGAGGGAACTCTCCGAGTGTATTGTTACCGTCTGTGTTCTCCTACATAGCTATGTCTAAGTCACACATGAAATGGGTCGTAGAATGTCGCTCGTTCTGTAAAAAGGATGCTATTGCTGTTTGACATCTGGATTGAAAGGTCTCTGCTAGGGCAAGGCGGGAAACGTTCACTGAAAGAACAGTCAAGTTTTAAATAGATAATAATATTATGGTATTTTTTGAGAGGAGAATTTAAAAGCCGATAGCATGACACTAACTGGTATCACCTGCCCAGATTTAAATGAACCCTTACCCCCTCCCCTTCCTTCCCTCATCCCTGTTTGCCCTACAGCTCTAACAACCCCTCCCCCCACAATCTCTAAGCGAATCTAAGCTCCCAATTGACCTGTACCACAATCAGTACTCCTCCCCTGACATTGCGGGACCAGGAACACCCACACGCAGCACACATCCCCCCCTCCACGGGGACAAAGATCTTGTGGCAAGCGCTGCATAAGTGGACAGCACATCTAGCCTTAGCCGCTGGTCGAGGAGCATAGGATGGGTTAGGGGGTTGCTCTAGACTAAGGGTGGGAATGGTAATGGGGTTATTCTCGATGGGTTTTAGGAGGGGCATTTTGGTTGGCTAGTTGGATGGGTATGCGTGGTTTGTGGTTTGGGAAGTGTGGTTCAGATGTTTGTTACGAGAGAAGTTGTGAGGAGAGGAGAGAGAAGTGGAGGTGGTCGGACGAGGGGAGGGGGTATTTATAGGATTGAAGGGAGCAGTTTCTATGGCGGTGTGGGATCAATTTTAGAATTGGGTCTGAGGTGGGGTTTTGTATCGTCGGGAAGTTGGAATACTATTTGGGGGATGTAGGGCAAAGGTGAGAGTATATTGAATGCTCAGATTTAGGGTTATAAAATGGTGCATTGCGTAATCAGAGCCCTTCTATCACACTATGTGGTGATGTGTAAGTTACACCTGTAGTAGGAATGCAGACTTTGCGGTATTCCCACATATCGCTGTATTGTTGCTTGTATGCCAATTTATAACCACTGCTGTGTGCTTAGGTAGCGTGGTTTCCTCTCCCTTCTTTGATCTTATAGATTCTTACTCTGTTTAGGAGATCTGAGAAACGCAGTTCGTCCGGTTCCGGTGATCCTCTCAGAGAGAGATAGTGAATCAGAAAGGGCTCTAGACATCAAAGACAACCTGAAATAACTAGACATCCTTGGTGGAGAGCAGCACATCCCCTCTCCTAGCCCCCAAGATTGGCGGTAGCTAGTTCACCACGGGGGGCACGAGTAGGGTACTGAGAGAGCGCGTACAGTAAGGAGAGGAGTTATTTATGTGGGCATTCGGGGGCCATGGGGGTTTAATGTCCTTGAAATTAAGCAAGAGCGGAGGTTCCTGGCAAGGTTTATCAGGCGTGTTGGAATGAACCCTGTGAAGCTTCACCGAAGCGGACACCACAGTGCAGTACTGGCTTGGGAGCAATATTGAGTTTACTGAGATAGAAAAGATAGGCTAATGGTGTCATATGCTTTAGCTGCTTTGCACCATAAATCGGTATGGATTCCGATTTTTTGCAACAGAATCACAATGCATGTTATGATAGTAGTACTCAGGAGGGACCCTTACTCCTGCTGTCTTATGAGTTTCCTTGACTTAGGGCAATTGATTAACGAGGCTCAAAAGCCCATAGGCCAGCCTGGCCCGCGGCAGTCACTGAGGTAAACTCATTAGAAGGGCTATCGCTTAGGAAACGGAACCTAGACAAGACGCGAGTGATAGGATATGATTAGATTGGGCATGTACTTTGTGAAAACAAGAAAAAACAACATCTTAACGCCTCAGGCAAGTGAGTAGCAGCCCCTCCTTCTAAGCGCTAGGATAACCCACTATCGTAATAATACACCCCTCCAGCCGCTCTATCCGCAATCGCACCTATCTGACAGAGGAAGGAAGGCACCACTACCGATTTACAACGCCCACCCTACCCCGCCGCAACTCTGCGGGCCCATCTTCCGTCAACTCCGGTATCAGCTTGCCAACAACCAAATCCAGCAGGTTATACAGCAAATATTTATTAATCTCCTTATCCTGCACCGCCTTCAGCAGCATTTCGCCCACTACTGCCAAACCCTCCTCCTTATCGTCTGTCCCGAAATAAACCTTTCGTATTGTCGAAGGGATAGCTTCCCATATTGCCTCCTCTGCTGCACATTTTATGTGCGCCTTTTCTTTTGGTGTTGGGTAGGTCCGGACTAACTCGGGCGAGGCAGGGAACAAGGTTGATCTGGCGGAACGGAGAATTTGCACAAGTAAACCGGGCGACCTGATATATGAGTGGAAGGAGGAGGATAGAAGGTTGTCGAGGGTGAGGCCGAGGCGGGTTGAGCGGGATGTGAAAGGTTTGGTGAAAAAGAGGAGACTGTTGAGAGTCCAAGGCTGGAGCGTGGAAAGGTGTAGGTAAGAAGGGATTAAGCGAAAGAGAGACATGCGGAGTAGAGGCTTCTTGGGCCGGGGCGGAGGAGGCGGAGGAGAATGCAAGTTGGTAATAAAGGAGGAGAGATAAGTGCGCAGCAGAGAGAGCACTTTAAAAGCGATAGTAAGGAGATTGTCCACAGTGGGGGGTATACGGATTAACTTGTAGTTTGCCGATGGGGTGGGTATTTCCGAGATATGGAATTTTCCTTTTACTGAGCCATTGGGTTCGTGTTGGAGTGGTACGGGTGGTATCTTTTCACTATAGCTCCTCTTTCTTCGTGTATGTGTCGTTGGTGGCTTCCTCTCGTTTTCCGGTGGTGGTTTTGGAGCACAGGGAGGGCCCATCGGAGCGCGCAAAAGTTGCAGGGTGTTTGTAATTATCTCGTGAATAATATGGGGCTCGCTGAGATTGTCCACCATACCCCATAATACCATTCTGGATAATACCTCTCTCACTAGTGACCTCTCACAATCAGATTCTAGGTCCTCGGTAGGCAAAAGGACGGCCAAGATTCCGGAAGAGACGAGCTTTAAGTAAAGCCTTTCGCTGTCTGGCGAGGACGAAAGCGCGGGGTGGGGCTGGAAATTGTGAAATATCTCGCGGACGGTAAGATGCGGAGATATTGGCGTGCCATGGCGTGAGAGAGCCAAGCGGTAATCTACGATTTGTTAGAGGGGTGCATCGGGTAAGGGGAGATTGAGGTGGGGTTCACCTTTAACATGATTTTCCATAAAGGAAGGGATTTCATCTAATAGGAAGGCCTCCAGGTCAATCTTTTAGGCCCTCCCTTCAGCGTTAGCTTATGGTATTAGGAGGGGTGAGAGAATAATTCACAATACCTTTCGGATTCGTTCTTCGATAGCCCTCGAACAATGGGCCACCACTGCAATAATTTCATCGGCGAAGGCATTGTCAGTGGTGATTTTGGAGTACCAGGAGTAGATAAAGTCCCTAAAGATGATAGCAAGAAAGGCGTAAAGCTCCAAATCAACCTCCGGGGAAGAGGTCAGGGCTGGCAAGAGCTGATCGAGGGGGGTAAAGGGAGGGGCGTGATAGCAGAGGACACGGCGAATGAGCGCAATAGCCGACTTGTCGTCAGCAGGCACGGGGGAAGAGCGGGAATGTTTCATCGCTTTTGATACATTTCTTTGAAGGGGAAGGGGTGGTGGTGGTGGTGGTGGTGGGTCAAGCGAGTGGAGATACGGAGAAGAATTGATGGAGATGGGGTACTGCCAATCGAGGGTTAGGGTTTTATTTGTTTTTTGCCCGCAAAGTAGAGCAAAGACTCCTAGACTCTCGCAAAATTCACATTTCAAAGAATAGGTCAACGGGACTACCATATCTACTGTACTCGAGTATGTATAATATCCAAGACGTCGTGTCAGTTCAACAGCGATGGGTAAATCACGGCCTGGAAAATCAAAATAAAAGGATGAGACTCCAGAGATTAAGAGTTAATGTTATTATTATTATTATTATTATTATTATCAATATTCTTTGGTGGGTGTGCTCGGGGTGCGCGTGCCTTCAGATGGATAGACTACGGTATGCAGCACTGCAGCTGATAGGGTTGAGGCTCACGAGGAACGAAGGGCACAAAAGTGATGATATCCTTGATGATGATGATGATGCTGGTGGTGGTGGTGGCGGTGGTCATGGTGTTCTTGGCTCTTTCTGGGCCCGCCAAATCGGGTCACCAAAAGGAAAAAAGAAGCCCCGTTTACATAAAGCACAGGTATTCATATCATATTCTTACTGTACTCGAGCACTGTCCTCGTACATACAAGTACGAGTACTACAATATAATAATAATCTTATTATTATGATACAAGTTACAGTATTATCAGTTGAGTTACCCTAAAAGTAGTTTTTAGGTCACACAATTCTTTCGCCTCACCAAAAAAAAAGGGGTTGGCAGGCTACCGTAAGTCACGACGTTTTTTCTCACAAGTCACTCACTCATCCCGTCACTCATATCATATTCTATTTTGATCATTTTTCCTCCTTGTCCACCTAGCCAGCTACAGTATTCACTTTTGCCGTGCTCTCTGCTCTTCTCTTCTTACTCAGGCTCCGAGTGTTCTGCTGCTCATCATGGTTTGGCGCCCAAATCAGACCCTGCGTTAGCCCCGGTCACCGAAGGTCCTTCCTTGCTCCTCCTTCCCATTCCACTGCTCACCCGACCTCCCGTTCCTACTCTGTGCATAAGCTATCCTTCGGGCTGGACCGGGAATCTTGACGCGGGGGTTATGTTAAACCTATACTCGAGAACCGTACGGTAATGGAACTTGAGGGATCTAGCCTGAGGATACTACGAGTATAGCGGTGTACAAGTATATAACCCCTCACCTGTTCCATGGGTGGGGTCAAGACTTAGCAATAGATAGTGTGTGTGAGCGCGGTTATGATGGGAGGATTACTCTCTCTGCTCGAGTACTTGTGCTGGTATCGTACATACGGCAGTCTGTTTGACCGTGGCTCGGGTGCGAAGAAAACCAAGGAGAAAAGTTGGGTGTTCCATAATTTACCCTTCACCCTATCACCCACCCTATCTCAAATGCCCAGATGTACGCGGTGAGGTGCACAAGAAACGGGAACCCCATCTCAAAGTCTGGGTGCAGCAGCACTTGGACGCACGGGCACTCAGCAGAAAAAACGAGAAGACCGGTCCCTTCCCTTCCCTTCCTTCCACCTTTTGCCCCACCATAAGTTAAACACCACCAACCCACCAACCAACCACTCGAGCTTACTGTTCGCACAGAAATCCAACACCACCAAGCCCTGACCATAGCTTTTTTTTCTTTCCTTTTGTGGCTAAGATCCCCGCTACTGCCAAAAATCTCAAACATATTTTCTCTCCATTCACCACGCGGTGCTCTGCTGACTTGCATACGGTTTGTTTGAACCCGTCATATGGCCTACTCGAGTACTAACAGGACCGTCCCCCTTGAAAGTTCCGGCTCCTCTTCCTCTTTTTTCCCTCCTTACTTAACCTTCTCCTATCTACCCTATTTCCCTCCCATCCTGTCCTCCTGGAGGCCTCCCCCTCTATTTCTTTGGTTTGGTCCCTTTGTCGATAGATCCTTTTGCATCTCCCAAGACAAGGAATCTGACCCTCGGTTTGAGTCGCATCCCAACAACTTTGTCGTACGTTGTTGTTGTTGTTGTTGTTGTTGTTGTTGTTGTTTAAACCCTGGAACCCCGCGAACAGAGACGCTTTTTTCTTAGATATTTTTCTCCTGCTTGCGAGACCACCATTTATAGTTTGTTGGCCAATTTTCAAACCTTGGTTGAAATATCTCGACAAAATCCCTCCCGAAACCTTCTCCAAAACCTTCCCAAGGGTTTGACAGATTTCTGGCTATTCAGACGACCGGCATTAACACTGTCCTTTGGTTTCAAGGAAATCTTAGGGTAGCTCCACCTCTCTGGATTATCGTCTGCTTTTCTCCACCCCCCTCGCCCATATTCCCCGCTTAGTTATATCTCCGTTCCTACCCCTTCCACCATTCAAAAAATGGTCCTGGTGAATGACCAAGCTGTGGGCACTCGTCTTACTAAAGCACCGCGCACTTCTCGTCGCCAGAGATTTTTCGCTCGCATTACCCGCAATTCGTCTTCCCCACAGCTTTCAAAGTTAAATCCGGAACCCTCATCATCGGGTAGAGGCCAGTATTTAAAGAACCATTCCGTTTCGTGTATCTCTCTATTCCCAGCGCGCCCCATGCCTTCCGCGGTAGAACGCCCGCTCGGAATCCGGGTTGCGGAGACGTTGGATATCCCGCACCAAGGCGAGAACATGAGCGTTGGGATTCCTAATTCGGTAAGGAGGAAACCGGTGCTTACCGATGTGTGGGGCCGCCTCCCCGGGGAGGTACAGGTTCAGATACTCAGCTATTTGGGGCCTAAAGAGCTTGTGTGCTGCTCGGCTGTTAGTACCCACAGTCTCGTTTGTGATGCTTACCCCGTCCGCTATCTGGATTTTCACTATCTTTGAAACTGAAAAGTTCAAGTGACTAAGAGCGCCAATACAGGTCAGCAGGAAGTGGCATTCATTATGCTTCGACGGGCAACTGTGGAGTAACTTGGATGCTACAGGGTATTATAACAAGATCCCTGTGGGTCAGCTTTCGAAGATCATTACAACTGCTGGCCCTTTCGTGAGGAATCTGAATCTTCGGTAAGTTCCGCACTGATGCTGCCCTTTTTGTGGCGCTAACCTGGGAACAGAGGGTGTGTCCAATTGCAGAATGACTGGAGGCTGGAGGTAATAGCCAACGCATGTAGGAACCTTCTCACGGCATCTCTGGAAGGCTGTAAGTTTGAGCAAACAACCATTCACTTCATCATCTCACGAAACCCCCGGTTGGCTCAGCTCAATATTGCTGGGCTCAAAACGGCCGGCAATCGTACTTGCAGACTCATTTCGAAGTCTTGCCCATTATTAGAGAGCCTAAATGTGTCCTGGTGTTCTGGCATGGACGCAAGAGGTATAAAGAAAATAATTGAGGAGTGTAAGAACTTGCGAGAGTTGAGGGCCTGCGAAATTACTAGGTTCAATGAGCCTGGCCCAATGCAGGCTATCTTCAAGTCCAATAAGCTCGAAGTTCTTCACCTTGGCGCGTGTGAGAGCATTGATGACGCGGCAGTTGCGATCATGGTGGAAGGGGTAGACCCCGAAGTAGATCCCTTCACGATCAAGCCGAAGGCCCCGCCAAGAAAGCTTGTGGACCTAGATCTCAGCAGATGTTCCAACCTGACGGACCAGGCGTTGCAGAGCCTGGCTGGTAATGTGCCTAACTTGGAAGCATTACAATTAGGAGGTTGCGTTTCCTTGACTGATTCGGGATTCGCTGCACTTCTCCCTACCCTGGGAAAGTTGACACATTTGGATTTAGAGGAGTGCGCGGAATTAACGAACGCAACCTTGTTGGCTTTGGCCCGGGGCCCGGCAGCAAAGAAACTGGAGCATTTGCAATGCAGTTACTGCGAGAGCGTGGGTGACCAGGGGATGACTGAGATCATCCGTAAATGCCCCGGGTTAAGGAATCTAGAAATGGATAATAGTGACTCGCCCCAAACGATCTCTATGGCAAGTTGGAGGCTAATCTGGAATAACAGCTCGGGTGTCGGATGTCGTGCTGGGCGAGGCAGCGCATGCTGTTCGACATCGCCTCTCGCCTCCCAATTCTCCACCAGTTCCAGGGTCTTGCTCTCCTCGTGTTGCCCTTAGGCTCGTAGTATATGATTGCGCAGGCATAACATGGCCTGGTGTCCGTGACATCCTAGCCCGCAATGCCGATTCTACACCCAGCACTTTTACGCCGGAATTGATTCAATTGAAGTGCTTCTATGGGTGGCAGCAGGCGGTCGACGAACACATGAAGCGGGTTCTCAGAGGTGACCGAGATAGCGCAAACAGACTCGAGTGCAAATGGGCCGAGCACATGATGTTGAGCGAAGATACCAGTCTCGGGAGACGTAGAAGGAGAAGACAAGCTTTGTGGGATGACGGAGATCAATTTATCGGAAGGAGGAGAGGGAGAAGTGGCTGTGTAATCTGCTAAGCAGTCTTCGAAACTGTCTCCTTTTCACTCCACTACCTCCTCTCTTGCTTGGTGTTTTTTTCTTTTTTTCTCTTCATTTTTTCCTCTTCTACTGTAGATTTTCAAAGAGGTAGTAGGGCTGGGGGAACCACAGGGTGGTGCGAGGGGGACCGAGGTTTTAGGTGGAGTTTTGGCATATTTTCTTAGTTTGGGTTGGGTTGTTGTTTTTCTCTTCTTGTCTTTTTCAACTAGGGGGGGCTACTTTTTGGTTTCCTTTTTCTTCTCTTCTCTTCCATTGCATGGGCAAGGCACTCGTCGTCTTTTTTCTTTTCATTCTTGCCCTTTTGTTGGCCCGCGTGGCCATGTGCATGTTGAAGACGGATGAATACTACCGTATGGCTTCGAAAAACGCGGACCTAGCTCGGCAGGCTGCGGCTTGCGGCGGATCCTTCTTACGATAGGAGGAATACGGGAGAGGCAACTCGTGGTCATGGGAGGTCACTCGAGGGCTATCATTCCTGACCGTGTTCATGTTTGAGGAATCGACAGAGTTAGAAGAGGATGTTTGTTTTGGTGTATGTCTGGGGCGGTGAGGGGAGAGGTGTATGCAAATATCGTGCTGTACATACTTGACTTTGTTGGATAAAGGAATTGTCCCGGTGGGGTGGATGGGTGTTTTGGAAAGAGACATAGTTTGCTGGAGTGTGCTGTAGTGTTCTGGTTGACTTGATTGCCATTCTGTGAGACCATTTGAGTGCAAGTTTTGGGTTTTCACACCTTCAAACATAGGATATGGTGCTCTCCCAAGATTTCTTGCACCAGCGGCACTTGCACGTATCCCGAAGTCTCGGATACACCCTACCACGTGACTTGAGTTCGGCCTGCGGGAGAGACATATGCAGGCCCTCTCCATCCTGCTCCGCACGATACCGCTTACCAGCACCTGTGTATATATCATCATAAAACGCGCGAACCACACGGCGCTTGCTCGAGCAGTGTTTCTCTTCCCCCATTTTGTTTTTTGTTTAGAAAATGGAGCTATTCATTACTACACGCTCTCAACTGGGTATCTTTTTTGTGAAGATATATAACCAGTATGAAGGATCGAAAATGAAAGAGGAAAAGAGAGAAAAAAGGAAACAAGGAAGATATGCTGGTGGTGGGAGGGAAGCCTGAGCGGGAGCGAATGCCGGCCAGTGGTACTATATAAGTATTATTCAGAGGGATAACACTGGCATTCAGCGACCCCAAATAGTGCTTCCCGTGGGCCAGGGATTTCAAGAGCCCCGCGGGCTGGGCCCGCGTGGGCTTTTGAACCTCGCCAATCTTTTGCCCTAAGCTAAGGGAACCCGTAAGAGCACAGGAGTAACGGTTTCTGCCTGAGTGCTATCATGCTATGATATCATAACACGAATAGCGATTCTATTGCGAAAAATAGGAATCCCTAATGATTTGACCATCTCCAGGTGTCCGGATTCTGCTCCAGGGTTTAGGGATACGACTACAGGGTTTGGGGGAACGATAAATTTTGTGTCCTGGTCATCACCTCTCTCCGGCCTTGCCCATGGCAAGCACTGATCCCAAGTTTCAAGGCCAATCTATGGTAAAGCGGGTTCGGGTTTCCTAGACAAGAGCCCGGCACAGGGTGGTGGTGGCCTTACCGGAGGATTTTAGAATTATGGTAGCGGTTGTGGGTGAGATGGCTAGAGAAAAGAGAAAGGGGACTTGGGCTTTTTTCTTGCAAAAAGTAAGGAAGTGTTGGTCGTTGCCACTCTAGTCGAGAAAGGAAGGATAAATGAGAAAGTGGCTTGCCATAGTTGAATAAGTTGTGCTGGTGAAGCCGAGAGGGGTATGTGCAGTGAAGAGGTGAGGAGAAAAAAAACATTATTTATATGATAGGGGGTTTGGGGGGTTGATGAAACAAAGTGTTAGTATTGGACTGATCTCTCCGCAAGTGGGTGAGTGATACTACATGATTCCTACTATGTGTCTAACTTTGGCTAATGTTTTTTTTTTTTTTTTTTTTTTTTTTTTTTACGATACCGTTATCATAGCTGGAGATCTTCAATTATGATGGCGATGACGCTAGTATTGGAGCCACGACCGAAGCCCCATGCTTCTTATCGTAAGTTTTTTTGGAAACAACGTGAGCGTGGATGCGCCCAGTGCCTACCCAATCCTGAGATTTGGAGGAACTCTCGGAAAGACGAGAGATATGCAGTGAGAAGTAGCCGGGAGAGAGAAATGGAACTGCGGATGTACACACCTATTTCTGGTATGATACTGTAGATTACGGTTTCCCTGGAGAGATCTGGTTAAAGCTCATGGTAAAGTTGTAGGGTACAAGTTACAGGCAAGAAGTATCCGAATATGAGACATTTTTAATATATGGTGCACAGACGAATAACCGTTGTCTCATGTTCGGATACTTCTTGCCTGTTACCTGTATGATAGGTGGGTAAGTATGATAGGTGTTTGATCGCTGGCCAAACGTCCTGGAGGTGCAAGAGGAGACTACGGTACGGGCGCAACTTGGACCAATAATTCACCGATTGGTGAGGTTACGGTAGGTATGTATGATACAGTATCATACCGTATAACTGTGGGCCGCATAAGCGAGAGGCGAACACAAAAAGAAAGGTGATTGGTGTAAGTGTTATCTAATTGATTCAATGGGCGGGTAATTCATGGAAACCCAGTGACTAGGCTACCGTACTCGTACCGTATTAACCCGGACAAGGGGGTGGGGGGGGGGGTTTCTTAGGATATTTGATTTTTCTCAAAAGGAGCCATCAAGAGATCTGACTTGTATAACTACCGGTAGCCAGATTTTCCTTGTGCCGTATCAGGTATCATGCCAGGGCAATCCTTGAGTGTGTTGTTTCTTCGTCATCGTTTTTTGTCCCCCCTGGATAGGCCACTTTTGTGGTATCGGGACTCCAGCTTGCTTCCACCAGCCAGCCAGCCCTACAGGGGGAAAAAAGGGAGAAAAACGAGGAGAAAAACAATGAAAAAAAAAAATGAAAAAAGGACAAATTGTCAACTACTTGTAAGAGGGGCCGGGGATCTAGCTTTCTTGGTTAGTTAGCTAGCACCAACATCTACCGCTACTCGAGTACTCGTTCTCGTAGAATTATCCCCTACCACCGCAAGAACTCGAATAAGCGGACCACGTGCAATGTAGTCCAAAATACCCTTCTCAGAAAAAGGGGGCGGATAACTCACCGAAGGACCTGCTCCCCGAGACAAATAAAAAAAGAAAAAAAGAAAAAAAGGCCACGGGACCTAACTAGGAGAAGCAACTCCAACGTCATGGCACATGGGGCGATATTTCGAGTTCTACCTGTAACGGTAGGTTAGTACCAGTATATTATATTTATTTATTTCCAATAACGTCTGTTGTGAAAGGGCAATTGCTTGTCTTGATTCGCGCTTAGGAAGCCTAAGCTCGCGTAGAGTACTTGGGGGTGAGCAAAAGTCGAGCAAACTTCCGAAATGGGTTGGGTGTATCTATAGAGACTATAACGAATGGGGAAATGTGAGTGATGTGCTATGATGATGGATGGTCGCAGAGGAACAAAAGTCTGTATCAGACAATTCAGTTCTGGGAGAAGTAACGAGTGATATTCTGTGATTTCAGTGGTATCAGTAGAAATAATATATATATTTTCCATACTATATACAAACTAATGAGTTGTTGAGTCTTATAGAGTATTAATTACAGCTTGTAGCTACGGTTGAGTACTGTGAATTAACCACTCTAGCTGGTCCCTTTGGATACCCTATGACTCCCACTGGCCACAAGAGGAAGAGAGTGAAAAATTTGCCATCATGAAGAGATATAGGATGACTGGGATAGGAGAAGAGAGGATGAAGAGAATGTGGGAACTATTTGAAGAGTCAGGGAGAAGAAAAAAAAACGTATTACGAAGGCAAGTTTTGTATAGTTGGTTTTGCAGAGTCAGCTAAAAGCTTTTTCTCAAACACTATCTCAGTTGTAAGGATACTTCAAGCACTGTTCTCTTCTCAAAATAGCTAGTTCAGATTGTATCTGTTGTAGCACAAAAATAACCACTATTTTACTACAAATAAAACTACTAACTTAATATCTAAGTTTGCTAATACAATAGTTATTTGTCTGCAGTTTAATTACTGTATCTTCCTCATCCATTGTGATAACAATGATAGTGATGAATGACTTCTTGCTTTTCTAGTTGGTCATTACTAATTATATAATATCTGTGCTATGAACCAAATACTTTCCTGATTCAAATACTGACAGGGTAAAACCTTGAATCAGAATAGTAACTAGGCTATCTGAATACAAACCAGGCATCCAAGATGAGATAAAAGGCAAGGGACTTTGCAATTTACCATTTTTGCAGGTGAGATTTTATTCATTGGACCTCTGCTATTTATTTATTATTGTATAGAGTTTGTCCTACTATCTGTCCACAGTAAATGTAATAATATATTGATACCCAGATTGTTATAAGATTCAACTTGACTACATATGCCTAATTGAGCACTACGCATGAGTAGCCTAATAAGCAATTTATTCTCCCCCTTGAAAGGTAGTCAATTTGTTATACAATTGACCTCTTTTCAGAATACAAGATGGTAGAAGTTTTCAATAACTTTACAGCCTCTTTAAAGATATACTTAAGGCTATCAATTGTAATTTCAAGATAAGGAAGGTGCAAACCCCCTTTTTTTTTTTTTCTTGTGGGAGACAATTGGTGAGGGGTTAAGAGTAGCAGATGAGGAGGGGAAGACTGCTAGGGGAGGGGAGAAGACTTGCCAGGAGTAAGAGAGACTGGAGGGGGGTATCCGGCAGTGTCAAATTATTCGAGTTTTTAGATTATGACTTGTATCATACCGAGAGTGTCAAACCGCTCATAAAAGCCAAGAAAGTGGTGTCGCAGGGTGCCTAGAATTCGAGCAAAATGAATTCGCTTACCAATTAAGCTTGAACGGGAATATGGTAAGGCTGTATGCGAAGGCGGGGTAAGTGGTGCTGTTTTTATCTTTGAGCACCGTAATTTGTATCATATCTTAGTGCGTAGTAGCTATTAGATGCTCTCGAATTGCAGGTAAACGCTTTGTAGTGGTAAACTTCCATTTGCACACCTCATGTCGAAACAACCGAGGGTTGATTGAAGAAAGAGAGGCGGATGTTTGCCCGACCAGTTGTACATGAAAGGCCCAGCCACAATTTTCTTGGCTCACGCGGCCTCGCTCGCCGCCGTGTCAGGGTAACATATCAGCTGATATACTATCCTGCGGTCAACCATACCAGACATGGAAGGACTCTCTAAAACCCTAGACCTGAAACAAATCGAGTGACAGAACATGTCCCCGACGCGGCAAATACCAGACTATTTAGCTGCGGGGGTCTTACTACAGGTATCGGTATTGGCACGAAGGAGCATTGTGGGACATCATGCACTATGGAAGCCACTGTGGTACGGCTTCTCATCATCTCACGGGAATTAAGTCGACTTGTGGTGTTCGCGTGGCTATGTACATACCGCAGCCCTTTAGGTATTTCCTGAGAGGGGACCGGAGTCCCGTTTTTGTGTGCGATAGGGTTGACTTGCTGTGGTTACTCATATCAAACACACGAGTAAATTTAAAGCTGCTTTGGAAGGAGAAGGGAGAAAACCTTTGGCTGAATTTCTCGCTTCCTAAAAACAATGCGCACAGTAAACTACAACTGGAATAAGATGCTGATATTTTTTTTGAACTCGATTTCCAATTCCTGTTGGTTGGACACACTCTCTTCCGGGACCAAGCCCTTCGTGTGGGTGGGCACTTGCTGGCTCAGACCCCATCCATCTTTTTATCCTTGCTGCGGTGTCCTTGCGGTCTTTTGGACAGGAAAGGACGATTCTTAGTGTGGGGCTAACTCAAATAGGTACTTTTTCTAGGTCCCCACTCAACCTTTTGTTTCTGGCCGTTGGCAGTTCCTAGCCTTGGGTGGTAAATGCTTTTACGCTTCCACCGCGCTTATCTCCCGTACTCTTCTATCTTCGCCAAGACCTATACCGGAAACCGGGTAACACTAATGAGGCACTTTATTCCAACGTCACTCACCCGACACCCCAGCCACGCCCCAACCCCTACGATCCTTAGCCACCTACCCACCCACTGCCTGCTTGACGACCGTGAGAAAATCCAAAACGGACACTAAATCCAACAATAAATCCGGCAACTCCAAAGATGACTCTTCCTCCTCATCCAAGACCGCCGGAAAGTGCGATAGAAAATCCGACAAGCTCGAGCCTGCAAACTCCATAAACGTCCGCCCATCCTCTGCGAGAAGTATAGCAAGATGGAGGCCGTTCTAGAGCGCTTGCGAAGGGGAGAAGTTCGGTGCTGTTTCGAGAGAGCTCAGCGAAGATAAGGCGCGTCAGGGAGGATCGTTGGGGTGGAAGACCAGTGGGTCTCTGCTCAGAGCGTTTGAGGATGCCGCGTATGTCCTTATGGTCTACTGTTATAGGCCAGTTTATGCAAATCCTGCGGTGAATACTAGTGAAGAGTGGGCCCCGCCTGCTGTATTGAGGTGTGGTGGAGCATTGTGTTGGCTCCCTGCTTCCTGATTAGGTATCATTGTGAGTTTTCACAACGATTTTTACAACGATTGGGTTATGGATAGGAGGTTACTAACGATGATAGGCATAATGGCTGAAGGTTGCAAGTGGCCAAGGGAGGGCGTGGGTGGTGGATTCCTCTCAGCTTTATTAGGCATGTTGGGATTAGGATATCGATATTTATCCGGCCGCTGATAGGGCCCTTTGAAACGAACCTTTGCTTTCCCCAGGGAAACAACTCACATGAAGTGGTGCTACCTGTGCTATGGTGCAACCGCAATTGCCTTTTGAGGTGTCTGGTATTTTCAGGCATTCTTGATATCGTCTACTATGCAGACAAAAAAAAAAGAACAGGGACAAAAGAGTTCAGCATCCGGGATTCCCACATGGTCACCCACTGTAGTACTAACCGGACGATACGATGCTTGTTTACCGCAGAGCGGACGGGATGCGAAATTTTCATCGTTCTATGGCCGAATACACCCATCTGGCGTTCTTTTACCTAATAAGCCTCAGCAACAACGCTTTCTGTAAGCACGTGCATTATTGTAACACAACCAGAAATGTTTTATCTAATTTGAGGTTATTCCAGATATATAGCGTCACATATTTTCTATCCTAGCTTCGTTGGATGTTTACCTCAGAAGGGTGATTTGCAATACATCACCCGAAATAATACATCAGCCGGAGGCCGGAAGAGAAGTCATCGAAGGGAAAGCCTCCGAGCTGGGTCGGGGTTTTGTCAAAGGAAAGCGAAAAAAAAGGATTTTTTTTTTTTGATTTTTATAAAATCGACTCTCCACTGCTCAGGACACCCGAGACAATTCTAACAGTATAGGCGGCAAGGCTAGCAATGCCCAGGTAATATCCTTCCATCCACCGCTCAAGCCTATCAGGGTGGCACCCTCCTCTATATACTCCATCTAGTTTACCCACTGTTAGTTAAAGAACTTTGTCCGTGGGTCACTTCCAACAACGGGACTTTTTCCTACCACGGTAGCATAGGACTGAACATACCGAGCATTAAGTTATCCTTTCTAGGAGTGCTGGGCCGGTGCTAGACCCGTCGTCGAGGGAAGTTCAGTAGGGATATGAGCCGTTGTAGCCGCCCTAGGCAGGTCTGGTGCCAATCGCATGATGGGCCTTTCCGAAGGCTCAAGCGTAGTCTCTGTGGGCGGATAGATGGTTTCGGGCTCCTCTGCACTATGGGAAGATCGGAGGCAGCAAAGGACGTTGAGCCCAGCACAAACGAATAGACTAAATGTGACAGTCATTTGGAGGCTGAACCGGGTTTTCTTGAGGGCTGTTAAGGTGAAGGATTTTGAGAGCTTTTGTAGAGAGGGCGGGATCCTGCTCCCCTTTTAAGAGAAGGAGCGGGCAAGATTGCCAGGTAAATACAAGGCGAGTGAAGAGGCCTGGTGTCGCACACACGATGGGCAGAACTGACTGGAACCAAACGTGGTTGTGTCCCCCCCCCCCTCCCCCTGTATGGTAACGATAGAGCTACTCCAAAGAGCGGTGATACTTAAGTAACTTACTGCGGAAACTTGAATAATTGGATCACCGTTTATTAGGTGCTGAGGGTCTGAAATCCACCCTCATCTCGACCGGATCTAGCAACGAACAGGCCCCAACAATTTTGTATATAATTATTTAAACTTAGCTCTTCAATCCTAGGAACTCGATCTTCGAATAAAGTGAGTCTTGGTTGAGAATAGTTGGGGGACTGCCTTGAAACGAGTAACCAGACGGACCAATACCAATGCGCAGCTTTTCTGTAGGTGTAGGGTTGCATTGCTTTTGTTGTGTGCGTGCATGCTACGAGTATAGAGTGGCATATGTGGGATATAATCCTGAGGTGGGGGGTGGCGTCCCCGGGAAACCCGTTCCCCAGCGGGCTCGCGCTTCAAAAAAAAACTCCCCTCCAAGTCTCGCAAAAGAAAAAACCGTCTGGAGGGAAAAAGCCTTTCCCGAAACAAAAGGACATCATCGAAAAAGCCGCAAGTTGAAAAAAGAAAAAAGCAGTATGATAGCATTACTGGCAGGGTGACCTCAACGAGAAATGCGAGTTGCTGTCTTCACCCCTGTCCTTGGGAAGATAAACCTATCATATCATACTAGGAATATCACAACCCTCAATATTCACCCAGAGGCTAAAGAACCACACGAATTGTGGTTTCCAGTTGTGGCTTGCGCGTGAAAATGAGTTGCAATTATGTGTGAGGAAGTCTGCGAGCCTACCCCTCTCCTTCACCGTAGCGACATTGTTTATCAAGTTTATTTGTTGAATCCGTGGTTTACATCAGCACTTTGTCCATTATCCGAGCTCCCACAGTACAATAACGATGTTAGCGGGTGTAGCTGCGTTTTTCTTTTCTTCTTGCCGCCAATCTAAAAAACATGCCCAATGACGTGCAGCACAGTGCTCGATCACTAGCATGATAGTAGAGTACAAGCACTCGTAAAGCCTTCACTGCGATTAAGGAACAGGGATCACTACCGGGTCCGGTGTGGGCCAGGGCGAAGGCGTTATCATGGGGTATCATAGCTCTGCTGGCGCGTGGAATTTTTTCTCCCAGAATTGGCCACCAGTAGATATCTTGCCGTGGAAAATTTTCAGCGTTCCAGGCGTTCTCGTGTTTCCTCAGTCAGGCAAGTGCAACAACACCTTTCTCTCAATCGTCCATTCGATTACTCCTAGGTTCTCTTAATTGCACTCGGGCGGTCAGTCAGAAAAAGTAAAATTCGCAGCCAGGTCACAGTTTCTAAAAAAGGAGATATGGGGAATGCTAAGCATGCGAGTAATATCAGAAGAGGTTGTTAAAATACCTCCTTGTAGTATTAAGGTAATACAATCCAGAAGGGTCTCAATAGGGTAAAACAATATTATATTCAGATCCCAAAATTTTGGGATATCAAGTGTGTGTAGACCCGGGGTGCCCTCAGCGAGAAGGAGCTGAGCGAGGCATGTGGCTTTAAATCAGGGATGGTGTGGCAAGGCAGCAACCAAGTACCCACAAATGCGACTAGCTATAATAATTAATGTATTCGTAATGTTGCGAGCACTTCTTACAGTCGATCACCTTCCCTCCACCATTCCATAATCCCTTTCACGCCACACGTGAAGGGCAACGCCTCTTCAGGGCTCCTACTTCCTGAGGGTACTCCTGGTCTAAATGCCACAGATCGCGATAGGTTGTCAAACAGTCATCTAATACTCTATCACCAGCCTGATCAAGTTGTTGACTTACTAGCTATGGTTTCATATGTACTGAAAAAGATGTAACTATTCAACCAAGTATATTGTGAATCCTGTTTGTTGAAGTCTGCTCTCTCTAAATTATAGGGAATGGGAGTCATTAAATACACATAATTATGGTTGGTCATTCGTACATAGGGTGCTGAAAAAAACTCTGTAAGTAGCAATAGCTACCTGGCCAAGTGCTAAGGCCAGGTGATCCTGATACCTGCAAACAGTTTATTGTTTTTAGACAAGTCAGCATGAAAACAGTTGTTAGACATATATGAATGGGGCACTGGAATCCAGTTTACAGACCATTCCAAAAAATGTGCTCAGATCCTACTCATACCCCCAGAGCCGCTTTGTTGGCCTGCATATCACCAGTCATACATTCAGTTAATTTGTCCCTTTACCAAAAAATCGAGAATTAGAGCCCCTCTCACAAGACACTATACATCACCACCGTCCTTCAGACCATATGCTGTCCCCTGGGTCTATCAAGAAGCAGACTCGCTTGTGCTGAAAGAACTGGAATCAGTAAATTTGACCACAGTCCGCTGAATGTTAGACTTTCTGTACATCACTCACAGGAAAGGATCATAGAAAATAGGATGCATAAAAAGAAATTGAGAAAATGATGGGTAGGCTTCAGGAAAGCAATAAGAGTCTACTCATACTACATAGTTTAACTATCTAGAGCAACAGACTACTCTGAATAAGTTTATAAGGAGTGCATAGCCATAGGATAGGGTATTGGACTGATCATGAATGAATGTCATCCTATAAGCTGTCTACAAGAAGCTGAGAAAACCGTGAAGACATAACTGAGTTAGCATCCAAGCTGGCAACTAGGGGTTTTAAGAAACTGTTGGTAAATTACATTAAGGACTACCTTGGTTTATATTGCAGAATGAGGAATTACATTTTTCAATTGATATGTGCAATATACCATCTGAGAAAAGGAAGCTCTGACGTATCCGTAACCAGTATGGGGAATCATAATTCTCACGATAAAGTAGGATCTGCCCTTAGAGTTGAATGCTAATTCAGTTAGATAAGTATTAGTTTCTAGAGTTTAAAGTTTGTCCAGAAACACTCAGACATGGGATATAATTATCGAAGTGCCTCACCAGTTTTACACATATTCAATTACTGGAGAAGAGATCTTATCAATCTCATAAGTTTTACTTTAGAAAAACTTTTATTATTTTATTTTCACCTAAGACTTCTGAGACAATCTCCATCTACAATTAAGAGCTTTAAGCCTAGGTTGATTTGCTTGACGTTAAGAGTGGATACCCTTAACAACAGGAATCCAGTCTTACTGATTAGGACAAATGGCTCATATATATACTGGGCCAGGAAGTAAATGAGGAGCATAAGTGAATCACTTTGTATATCAATTTTGCTCAGATCCTTACTGCATAAACTTTTGCAAAATAAAACCTCCTAATTTAACTCAAAAAAGGATAAATCTTGCATAATATACTATCTGGGTTACCTTCTGCAGTGTTTTATTTCATCTTCCTAGTATTGAGTGTTAATTGAAATATTTAAATTTTGTCTTTCTTTTGGTGCTTTTTAACTGATTTACTTCCTTGTCTTATTTGGTTCTTGGTCTAATACATTAGGCAGTGTGAGACCTTAGTATGGTGAAATAGGTAAACACCCAAACTGGAAAGATGGATATATATGGTTGCAGGTCACATCCTCACCAAGGTGTTACATCACTTTACTTGCTAGGGTAGTTAAAATCAGAGAGCTTTTGCTTCCAAGTCTTGTCACCCCTTGCTGTTAATGATACCTTGTAGAGGACTCACACAGTCTACATAAGCAAAGAGACACAATTATTCATGAGATGGCCATTAGAGTGGTTTTGCAAAAAGAATTCAAGTGCCAAGACCCCTGCTTTCCATTGTTACTGTAACAACCTACTCTATATATATATGTGTTGATAATGAAAACTCTGTATTTAGTTTTGGTAACGAAGTTAACTTATCCTTCATAATATTAGGTATAAAATAAAAATAACACTACTAACTGCTATATACATCTCAGTAGACCTTAAGTAATTATTGTACTTAAGAAAGTGTTTTCTGATAACAGACTACCAATGAAATGAGATTTCAATTACTCACACTACTCTCTCTACTATTCCTCTATCAAAACCTAAACCATTGATCAGCAAGTAAGGCGAATGTTACCACAGCTACTTTCTGCGAATTGCAACCTTGAGGAATAGCAGTGATGTTGTGATAATAGAAAGTGTAGAGATGTGGAGATGTTATGGCCCACCAACCAACTATCTATGTTTTATTCCCCAATCTTCTTCAATTGAGAAAATATCTTTTTGTTATTCCGGATTATGGAATAACTTGTCCCAGCCTCAGTACCAAGGCTCAGTTGTTATCGTTATCTTATACCAGGTGCCAATCCTGTGTATTGCCAGGTGGTTATTATTATATTGTCCAGATATGGTAACCTGGTTACAGGTATCAGGGGTACCCAGCCATAGCACTTGGCAAGGTGCCAATTGCTACTTGCAGAACTCTTTTCTGCACCCTGTGTACAAATTACCTGCTATACATAATTGCTTATCCTAATCCTTTTGAAAGTAAATGAAATATTGAAAGTTTCTTGGAACAAAATTTACAATATTTTAGTTGTCAAACTGATACTTGAAATTAAACATAAAACAAAGTAAGTGTTTTGTATCAAATGAGACATAATACCATTAATAAAATAAACTAATTCTTTGCTAGCTCTTCTAGTCATATAATCCTTACCAGTCCTTCTACCTTTGCTCAAAGCAATCAAACCAACTACATAGAGGAAATATACAATTATTGCTAAAAAATTAAAACTTCTAGAAGTATCCTGCAAAGTATTAAAATATCAAATCACTAGCTTTAGGAATTATCCCTATTACCTGAATATCAGAATCGTAATTTACACTCTTGCTGTAAGGATTACAGAATCTTTCACATACCTTTATTTACCTAATTAACTTGCTTCAGTATGGTAATCTAGGCTTAAATCCTACATTGATGAATATGAGTGCAGTTCTGGGAAAACCAGGAAACTTAGTTTTTTGTTGTGTTGAGTTAGAGGTCAATATAGTTTGACTAGCTATCAGAGCTATCTTGAGAAAAACAGTTAACCAGTTTTTTCTATAAACAAATAAAAATAATATAACAATTAGGCTAGTTGGACAATCAAAACAACAGAGAAAATAGGGAACATCTTTTCTCCACACCTCTATGTATCAAGAATGTAATTTTTAAAAACATTCTATGATAGTAGGATTCAGGTATTAAGAGCCATGAACAAAGTATTATAATATGATAATTAATATATTAAAAACAGATAATAATAATTTTGCAATCCCATTCACAAGACCTAATATCTAATTATTCCATAATATTCAAGGTTAATTTTCTATACCAGTTGCATCTCACCTAGTGAATTCTACTTTATCCTGTCCATTGAATTATCTCAGCTACCACTACTTATACAAAATCTTTAATAACAACACTTTGTACCCTTAGAAATATTTGACAAGTTACTAGTAGATACTCATTTAGGTAGCCTATCCTTTTATAAAAGAAGAAGTTTTTATGAAAATATCTCACCTCATGTTTAACAGGATAATATTGCGCTAATTTTAATTTTAAATATATTCTAAGAAGGTCAGAGTCTACTCTATCTAATACTAAATCCTGGCAATTGTAAAAATTGTTCTGAGGCAACTAAGAAGTTTACTGGTTTTTGCTGAACCATACCCATATTATAATTAAAATAGAAAACTGATGTCAGGGGCAGTTATCTATCCACCAGTCTTGAACTAACTATATAGTATACTCTAAACTACTACCACTCTTTCAGCTTTTTCAGAGTCTGGCTATTTCATTTCCCGAATAAGAAATTAATTAAAGTATCGCTTTTCTGGTAGTTCAGCAGCTATACAAGCTTCCATACATGGACTTCTTCTATGGGAAAATAGGTGGTGTTTTGCATAGGCCCTGCTAGGCAATACCTTAATATTTTTTTCTATGAACTTTATCAAAATAGAATTTTAAAAGACAGCTTCCTAAATTAGTGTAAAAGGTTGATATATTTTGGTACTGTATTACCACTCTCATTAGCCTCTCCTTATCACATTACATGAATTCTATTTTTATTTTCTTTGTATTTTATTTTCTTAATATATGGTTCAAGTATTATACTTGCTAAGAAGTCCATATTTTATGAGACCTTTGACATGTTTCTAGTATCATAGTTAGACTTTGTATAATAGGGTATAAGTACAGTGTTAACATATATCAATATAATGTCTCCCTGGTATTTGGCCAAAATTTTAGATATCATTCCAATGATTGTTCTTTGAGTATTTATATCTCCTTTAATATTACTTTGAAGATTTCAAACTGAGTTTTGAAAGTAATATATTTGACATTGTTATAATAAACACTTATTTAGAAGTAAGTAATACTTATATTAATTTTGCTTTTATATCAGGTTCTTCCTAGTGTATTAAGTAGTCTTCTTAAGTTTGAAAAGGTTTTATTGTTTTGCTGCATATTCCCACTTTTTATATTCAAGTCAGCTAGTTATCTGATCTATCTCTTTATTTTGCCTTAGATGGTTTAGCATGTGAATAGTTTTCTTGAAACTTGGCTCTTTCAATAATATCTTCTTACTATTTACAGTTCAATCATACCTTGTATCAAGTTTTGTATCCCTTAAGCAATGAATATATTACAATTATTTTCATATTTTCTACGTACTTTAATCTGGCTGGATTATAGATATTTCTCCAAGTTGTTTATATTTCAGAGATTCATAAGGAAAATACCTTCGAACATTGATCTATTATCTCCTCAGCTCTAACTACTACTATACTATTTCCTATAGTTTTCATATTTCTAATCTTGTTGCATATACTGCATTTTTTTTTTTTTTTTTGAAATTCAAATGTTAACCTGATTGGGTAAGATGAATTGTTGCTGAAATTGCTATTTCAGTATTATGTATACTATCTATTATGATCAAGCTTGCAGTAAATAGATTAGACAATGATGATTCAGTTTTGAACAAGAGGCATACCCTATAACTATTTACAGTACTAGGTCAAATCTTTTTGTCCAATGTTCTGTTTACACTAAAAGTGCTCATAATCACCACCCTACCTCCTTGCTCAATGTTTATGAGAATAAATAGATATTTGTCTATGAATTAACAAATTCATAGCTAACATGGAGAACATTACACAACTTTTAAATATTCAAAAGTGATTTGAAAAAAAGGTTGTTTAAGTATCTGGTTGGAGTTGCTATGTAACATTTTGTATAGGGCCTTATACAAAAATTGAGGTCACTTTTACATTAGTCAATGCAATCATGAACAATGAAGACAGTATTGACTCCTTACACTTGTACATGTAGAGGTGGGAATAGATAGTTATTCCCTATCTTATGAAGCACTTTGAGGTGTTATCATATATGCTGCATTGACAATTGTTTGCTTTAAAATATTTATTTTTGGAGTGTAAAGGGCATTAGATGAAAGAATTTGTACCCGTACTTTATAAGGATTCTCAGTTCCAATAATCTATAGATCATTTCACTTTTGGGTCAGGTATTCTGAGTTTATGCAACTGTTTTGACCTTTAAGAAATTGGTTTCAACTACAGGGAAGTTTATATTCACCTCGTGTTTACTACTGACATGCTTAACTTAATTTGCAGAATTTTTTTTTTTTTTTACCACCTTTGCTTTACCTTAGTCTGTCTTCCTTACACAATTATTCACTGTATACTCTATACTACAAATAGTAGAATTTCCTCTTTTGACATTTTGAGCCTTGAGTTTGTGTAATTCCTTGCTATTCTACTGGGATTTATTGTTTGGTTTAATAATATCCTTCTTGTATTTATCCTTCTATTTAACCTTGCCATTAGCTTCTTTTTGATAAATTATTTCACCTACTACTATCTCTATATAGGGTTATAGATCAAGCTTTTTCACTAATAGTGTACTAAGTTTTAATATTCAACTTTATCTTGATATACATGCCTGACAAGGGCTTCTGGGTCAAGCCATATTGAGCTATAGTACTGCACTATTTGGAAAGCTGGCCTTTGAGCTATTCTTTCTGTTCAAAGCACCTTGTAGTTTCCTACTCTTTCTCTATAGGAGTTTACTCAATATAGGCAGGTATAGGTGGAGTTGAACTTTCTAGTAGTATTAATCAAATACTTGTAGTTTGTAGTCTTTTCCTGTAATAATGAATTTCTTTAGCAAAGGTGCCATAATGCTTAACTTTGCTGCAAGTACCTTGATAGGCTCCTTAACTTGTGATAGGTTACTTGGTTTTGAATATGATAATATATCATCAGAATTGCTAGAACTAATAAAGCTCTTGACTATTTAAGAACTATCAGCATCCTCCTTGTAGGCTATCCATGATGACTTCAGCTTATATCCTTCTGTGTAACAGGCGCTAGTCTGGGTGAACGGTTATACAATAGAGCTTAAGTGGTTGCCAGCTATCGCTTTGGTGTCTAAGGGAGACCTGCTGAGAGGCGAAGACAAGGGGAGTACAATAGAATGGTTTATAGAGCGAAGGAGAACAAGAGGATCGCCATTCAACCAAGTGTATTCACTGTCTAGGCATCTGTCTGATGTCTGATATCTCCTACTAGCCAAGAGACCACTCTTAAATACATGAAATCTTTCCTGCAAGAGCTGAGGCTCTGGAAACCCGCAGCCACTATCGTTACCGGTGAGTGTACAGCTACCGGAATCCTGTGGCCCTGCCGGAGTCCTGGAAAGCCTGGGGCTTTCCCACAAAACTGCCTCTGTCCTACTGCCGGTATACATGACCTGTTCCTTCCCTTGGAACTCCTTGGGCACAATCCTGCCGATCCTCCAAAGCATATAGTAATCAGGGCGGCGGAATCTAGAGATTCCGGTAGGGAAATCAAATACAAAAGAAATCAAATCAAATGAATGTAATCTGACAAAGGAAAGGCTAACGAGAATGGGAATAGAGGTACCGGAACATGTACACATGTTACATTCCCCAAATCTGAACAAAACCTATCTTCTCCTAAGGCCATAGGCCTCATCGCCGCTCTCCCAAGGCCAGAGCATAGAATCATCATCAGTGTTCAAGTAGCTATCATCTGAGCCAGCAGAATCATATTCTTCATCGTTATAGGGCTGCCAGAAATCGTTGGGTACTATGGTTCTGGGACAAGGGATTGTAGAGACTTCCATAGGCTCCCAAGAGGTCCTCACAAAGTGGGAGGTGATTTTAGGCATCAGTTCTGTACTATGGTTTTCTTTCCAATATTCCACTATTATTTCCTTTGAGTTCTCCTGGTTCTTGATAGGTTCCCATGAGTCATCAGTCCTTTCATACCCTTTCCAGGGTACCACGAACTCGACTATGTTGTTCTGTAGGCGAAAATCCAGTATCTCCTCTGGTTCCCATTCTACTGCATTGTTGATGAGTATAGGGGCCGGCCTATCCATCCTCCTGGATGCAAATCTATTGGGATCGTTCTCATGGTATTCCTTGAGGCATGAGATATGAAAGTATTGCTTCTGGCGCTCTATTCTCTTAGGAAATCCCAGCTTGTAGTTATCGCTACTAGAGTTATGCTCTAGGACCTTAAAGGGTCCAAACCAGCGAGGCTCTAGCTTCTTGGATCGTCCAGCGGCGGAGGTGTAAGGGCGTCCTCTAACAAGAACTCTGGTGCCAATATTGAATGGTCTTCGATAGGGGTTCCTCTTTTTATCTGCTTGCAAAGTCTGCTGGAATGTGGCATGCTTTCTTGCCATATAAACTTCTATCCAGGTAGCTTCATGAGCATTCAAGATCTCGTCCACTGCTGGTACTTTTCTGGTGGACCTGAGGCCAGGATTGAAGAGCATCCAAGGGCGTCGATAGAGTGCTTGGTATGGAGATATTCCTAAGAATTCATGGGGGGTGCCATTCATGGCTGCTGCTATCACTGGGAGGGCATTGGACCAGTTGTTCTGTCTTTTGTTGATGAAGTTGCTCATAATCTGTTTAAGGGTGCGAATCTGGTGCTCTACCTGGCCATTGGTTTGGTGGTGGTATTGAGTTGCCATCCAGACCTGGATTCCCATTGACTTCATCATCTGTGACCAGAACTTCGAGGTAAAGCGGGAGTTTTGGTCCAGTACTATGCTTAGGGGATATCCATGAACATCAAATATCATCTTCTAGAGCTTGCTGAATACTTTTTCGGAGGTGGGAGAGTCCGGAAGTGGTATAAGATAAGTATAGGAGGTAAAGCGATCGATAATAACCATGATAGTTGTGTGGTTGTTTGATTTGTTGAAAGGGCCAGCGAAATCGATGGTAAGGGATTGGTAGGCTTTGTCAGGTGCTGGCAGAGCTAGAGATCTACCTGCCGGATGTGTGGTTGGCTCCTTGTTGATCTGACATTGATCACAAGAGCGGCAGTAGGCTATAAAGTCCTGGTGCATCAGAGGCCACCAGAAGAAACAAGCGGCGTACTTGTAGGACTTGTGATCTGAGAAATGTCCTAGGCCTTCATGAACTGTTTTAAGGATGAAATCCCAAAGGGATACTCCCCTTTCTAAGGGTCCCATAGGGATATAGATGTTAGAATAGCCATTGGTATTGTCCGTTATGAGAAGGCCATCCTGGATTGAATAGTGTAGCTTGTCAATGGTCTCCAGGACTCGCCGGAAAAGAGGATCATTCTGGAGAGCTTCAATCACAGCTGGGCAGAATTTTCCCATGAGGGATGAGTGGAGGGTACCAAGGAAGGTCTGAGCCTTATCAGTTTCCCTAGAATTCCAGAAAGCTTCAGGATCACTATAGAGGAGTCTAGAAGCTGGCGAAGCTGGTGAAGCCGGTGGTGGGAAGGCTGGAGTTAAGATATCTGCAAGCCTGAGGTATTTGTTTCCTGGTAAGAGTAGGGACATAGAGCTATCGTTTGATAGAGGGGGGCTACAGTCGATTGGGGTATCTGATGTTGCTTTCGCTTTCTTTGCTTGCTTTCGCTTTTCAGAGTCCTTGGGGAAGTACCCATTGGCTTCCTTGCTGTCTCTATGTGTAAGGCACTGGTCATCATAGCAGGCAGTCCAAGAGAGCGCTGAATGGTTTTGTTCCTCTCTAGTCTAGTGAAGGTTCAAGGTAGTCTTGTCTCCCCAAGAGTTGCCTGCCTGGATGCTGCTATCGTTGCTGCTAGTGCTATTCTTGCGCTTTGGGAGTGAGTGACTGCATTGGTAGCTATCTCTTTGCTTGCTAGGTAGTCTGGGGAGGAGCGGTAGATAGATTCGCGAGTAGTGAGGGATGGAGAGTGCTGTGTGTCTTCAATAGTTTCCATTTCGCTGTCGGAATCTAGGCTATAGTATGAGGAAGAAGTGTAGTTGGCTTGAATATGATTGGAGTTGTAGTTCTGGAGATCTGAATTTTCGGAGGTGGGGTCCTGTAGTATTATATCTTCAGGCCCTGAATTGGTCTCATGAACTCTGGATAGGTAGTCTGCCAGAAAATTCGAAGCTCCAGGCATGTATTCTATTTTAAAATCAAAGCAGCTAAGATGCATTATCCATCTCTGCTGCCGCTCACTGAGATTCTTCTGTGTTATGAGCTTGGTAAGACTCTCATGATCGGTAACTATGGTGAACTTTGTGTTGAACAACAGGTGGGCGAAGGCTTGTAAAGCCTCAACTATTGCAAGCGCTTCCTGTTGGTGGGTGGGGTAGTTACTCTAAGAGGCTGACAGTTTCCTGGAATGGAATGCTGCCAGTCTGGCTGTATTTCTGGTTGGTCCTTGGCCTATCCAAGCGCCACTGCCGGTAGGAGATACATTGTTGAATAGCCAGATTGGTTCTGGGTTGGTATAGTCAATAGGTTTTAGAATTGGATGATTTTTCGCCGCCTTTTTCACTGCTTGAAAGGCTGCTTCCTGCAAGTCTGTCCATATCCATTCTGCATCGCCTGTAAGCTCTGTAAGTGGTCCAGTAATGGTGCGATGTGTGGTAGGAACTGGGAGATATAATTAACCATCCCACTAAAGCGCTGAAGTTCCTTTGTGTTATGAGGTTTTGTCCAGACCTCAACACTTCTGATCTTCTCTGGTGCTGGGTGAATGCCTTTATCATCAATAAGGTGACCTAGGATATCAAGCTTTTGTGCAAAGAAGACACTCTTCTTTGGGTTGGCATGTAGCTGTGCTTTTTGCAGTTTCTGGCAAATAGCTTTGATATGCTTGATATGGTCTTGATGTGTATCGCTATATATCAGGATATCGTCAATGAATACCCATACAAAGACTCCTAACTCTTCTGATAGTATATCTTCCATGACTCTCATGAAAGTTCCTGGCGCATTTGTGTCTCCTTGCAGCATTACCTTACAGGCGAAGCCTCCAAAGGGTGTCTTGATAGTGTTATTCTTCTCATCCTCAGGCTCAACCCTGGTCTGAAAGTAGGCATCACTTAGGTCTATCTTGCTTCAGAATTTGGCTCTGCCCACTGTGTTGAGTATGAGCTGCTGATTAGGGATTGGGGCTTCATCCTTCTTAGTGTTCTTATTCCTATAGCAAAGGTCCACTAATGGTCTTATCCTGCCATCAGGTTTCCCTTGAATGAACATGCTGCCACCTCCAGGAGTCTGTGATCTGTAAAGTGTCCCAGCCCTGATTTGTTTCTCTATCCATGGCTTGAATTTAGGGATCAATTTTTCTGGGGTCTTGAAGGTTGGCTTCTTAACATAAAGGTGTGGGTCCTTGATCATGATCTGGTGGTTAAAGCGCCACAATAGTGGTAGGGTTTCAGGTATTTCTGTAACAAAAACGTGAGGGAACATCTTGAGGAAATCTGGTATGTCTTCCTGTTTAGCCATCGCTGTGCGAGGCTGAGTGCTGTTCCCATTGCAGTTTACTCTGACTTTGTGGTCAGGGAAGTAGAGGGTATTTTTCCGGCAGTCTATGACTGCTCCAAAGCGTATAAGGTCATCCATACTGAGTAGTATATCATAATCTGATACTGGAGTGAGGCTCATGTGTACCTAGGGTACCTTCATACTTCCAATTTCGATATCTGTAATACAATTGTGATTGCTGCTTGATCTGGATTCTTTGACAGCCATTTTTAGCATTGTTGGCGTCTTCTTATTGGTATAAGGGATATTGTTTATTGTAACAAAGCGATTGCTGATTTGGGTACTGCCACTGGTTCTAGTGTCTGCTATGACCCTGGCGGGTTTCTTGTTGATTAGCATTGTGAATTCTAATACTTGGAATGGCCTGGCCACTTCCTTGGGGGCGCCAACAGTAGTCTTGTAAGTTATGATGGTATTGCTTCCATCCAACTCTTCTGTGTCATCGCTTTCTGCCTCATAGTGCTCTTCATCGCTATCCTGGGTGTCCTGGGTGACAGTGACATGATTGGACTTGATTTCCTTCTTTGGACAATCATTTGCCATATGTCCTGCTTCTCCACAGAAGTAACAGGCTCCTTCTCTCTTGCGTCGATCCATTTCCTGCTTGCTTGGCTTCTATTGCTTGAGAGGGATCGATTTTCTTGCTGGAGCTTTGCCTTTTCCCGCTGGCTTAATGCTGGTTTATGGTGGAGAGTTCTTATCTTTGTTTGGCTTATTTCCAGAGATGCTAGAGGAGCTGCCGCTACTCCCATAGGCTCCTGTCTTGAACATTGATGCTTCATATCTCAATGCCAGTTGGACAACTTGATTCAAGGTATCGGTATCTCTTATCTGTGGTTCCATATTTCTTCTGAGCCTGGGATCCATGGGATCCAAAAAGCGTTCTCTTTGTGCATAGTCCCATATAGAGTCTCTAGGCTGTGTTCCTCTTAAGTCTTCTAGTTCTCCAGCAATCTGGGAAATTCTCGCTGGCTTGCCTCCTGAGGACTATTGTATCTTTTGCCATTTGAGGAATAGGTTATCTGTGTTGGTTGATGCTTCAAAGAGCTGTTTAAATCGATTCTTGAATTCTTGGAGGGAGGGTTGGTTGTCTTCAAACTCATCCATGAGGTTGAGGTAGGCACTATGTGCTCGCTTTTCTGTATAGGCGCCATAGTAGTCCACTACATCCTCAGTGTCATCAAGGACATCATACTTGGATAAGTACTTCTTAACCTCCCTAAACCAGTGCTTGAGTTTGTCTGGTTGTAGATCTTCGCCTTCTCCACTGAATTTGGATGGTTGTGGAAGCTTGATCTTTAGTTTCCTGGGTTGGTCTAGAGTGTCAGCCATTGTCCTAGATGCTGGCGGAGGTGCTGGCGGGTGTCTGGGAGTTTCTGGTTCTTTCCCTTTTCCTTGAGGTACTGGTGGTGGTCTAGAGGGTTCTGGGGAGTCTGGAAATCCGCCAGGTGGTGTCTCGCTTCTTGAGGGTACTGCAGAGTGTGGTAGGGTTCCAAAGACAGTCTCCAAGATGCTTCTGGTTCTTGGTCTCGATTCCTGAGCTGTCTCTGTTCTCTGGCTTTCCCTTTGGATGATTTGCTCTGCTGTAAGGTCCTCTTCTGAATCCGTATCAAGGTATCCTGGTTGTAGGAAACTTTGTCTTGGTATAGGTGTATCGTCCCATTCTCCTTCAGAGTGTGTGTCTGGGTTATTCCCCAGTCTGCTGGGAGGTCTGGATATCCTTCCAGACCTAGTGGTCTGACTTCTTCTGTCTGTAATGATGAATGTAGCACCTGAGCTGGGAGTCTCTCCCTGCCGCTCCTGCTTCTAACTAGTTATCAAGAAATGGGAAGGGTGATCAATTCTACCCACTGTTCTCATTCCTGAGAACCAGATATCACCTGCTGAGGCGAAAAAAATGCAACAGGCGCAAGCCTGTGTGAACGGTTATACAATAGAGCCTAAGCGGTAGCCTGCTATCGCTTTGGTTTCTATGGGAGACCTGCTGAGAGGCGAAGACAAGGGGAGTACAATAGAATGGTTTATAGAGCGAAGGGGAACAATAGGATCGCCGTTCAACCAGGTGTATTCACTGTTTAGGTATCTGTCTGATGTTCGATGTCTCCTGCTAGCCAGGAGACCACTCTTGAATACATGAAATCTTTCCTGCATGAGCTGAGGCTCTGGAAACCCGCAGCCACTATCATTACCGGTGAGTGTACAGCTACCGGAATCCTGTGGCCCTGCCGGAGTCCAGGAAAGCCTGGGGCTTTCCCACAAAACTGCCTCTATCCTACTGCCGGTATACATGACCTGTTCCTTCCCTTGGAACTCCTGGGGCACAATCCTGCCGATCCTCTAAAGTATACAGTAATCAGGGCGGCGGAATCTAGAGATTCCGGTAGGGAAATTAAATACAAAAGAAATCAAATCAAATGAATGTAATCTGACAAAGGAAAGGCTAACGAGAGTGGGAATAGAGGTACCAGAATATGTAAACATGTTACATTCTGGTATACCTGTCCTCTCCCCTAGTTTTCTAACTTGTTTGTTGCATAGTCAAAGGATTCAGCTGGCACCCGCTTTCCTAGTTCTTATTATAATTGACTTCATGCTCTACCTAATGTGAAGCTGGCACCTTTGACGATTCCCCCGTCTTAGTCTTATTTTCACTTTTCTTACTAAGTTTCACTCTTAGGACCTGCTAAACTGGCCTTGTATCAAATTTGTCATAGATCCTCTACATATTATAATATTCATATTTCCTAACCTAATGGCTACTTTTACCTCAAATCCTTGTAGAATTTACAAAAAATAAATCAAGTCTATGTAGTATTAATATGAACGCATTTTTGTTAGAACCTATACTTGGGCATCCAACATCAAACAATATTTTTTAGATTGCAAGATTCATAGACATGTAGAGTATATATTAATAAATACATAAAATATTCAGGAGACTTATTTACTGTAAATTGCATCTTCTGAATTAAAAAATGTGAAAAATACTAAAATGCAGATTTTTACACTAAAAATATCTTGTACTTCTTGAGCATCTATAGTACCATATCTTATCCTACTTGAACAACTACTCCTTGTATTATTTTGAATTAAAGTTATTGCATTTTTATTTCACAAGTTAGTTACTCAAAAATACATTATAATATAGGACTAATTATGAAAACAATCTATTGTCAGAAGAACTAATAATTCTTTGTATACATAGTATAATCTTATTGAGTAAGGGTTAGGACATTAATATACTAAAACATCTGTAAAAGTAGTGTGAATCAACCACCAAGACATGGGAGACCTCTAAGTTCTAAGCATAAAACGCCTGAAAATATTATTTAGATATATAGTTATGATTTTATATTTATATAAAAAATATTTATTATTTCATTTAGATATTTTCTATATATTTAAAATAATTTTAACCATTTTTTTCATGTTATAGTAGCATGTTACAGTTGAATGAAAGCTAAAGCTTGATTTGCTCAAAATCATTTATTCTGGTTGACATACTTCAGATGTGTTTTTCTTATCTTGGCAAAAAAAGTCCAAGTGTAGGTTCTAACAAAAACGTGTTCATATTGTATAACGTACAGGTGTCTTGGCAGGGTATAGCAATAGTATGCTCAGATTCCAATCATCTTTCCCCTAAGTAAGCACAACTATCATAGACCTAAATATATTATTAAACAGCTATTGATTTTTAATATTTCCAGTCTAGCTAAATTCTTTATTTTCTAGCTATAGTTTCATGTGAAGAGCTATCATACATTTATTTAATATAAATAAATGGGCTTGGAAAATTTATCTAGCTTTAGGTATAGGGCCTGTGGTCAAGGCGGAGAGATTGCAAGGGGAAGTAAAATTCAGCTCTCTTGAGTTGCATTAAGCACTTATGCTAGTTGAAATGGTAATGTTGATACTGAAAAGCAGTATTGCTTTCTTGATATCCTGTTGTTATTAATTGCTATAGGCTTTCCCAACAGGATTTTGATAGTGAGGCTAGAGACAAGCTAGTATTCTTATTGGAAACCTTGGGTAGTATGGGATAGGTACTTTATCTCTCCCAATACCCATAGGGGTTCCTCTTCTATCTTTACAGTATGATAGGGTGGAAGTAAAATCTGAACAACGTGCGACAACTTGGTCAAGTAGCTAGCAGGGGGCTTAACAGCATGAGTAGGCAAAGGGAACACAAAACTGCCTACAAACTTCCTCCACCATTCCAATCCAACAGCCAACACGGGCCCATTTTCCACTACTTTTATGCCGGTACTATACGCCCGGAACCGGAGATGTCGGTATTCAATTGCGTAAGGTTGATTTTAAAACCGGTACTATATGACAGGTTGTCTCATGTACCCAGATACGGAAGTAAAATTCGAGCACAAGAGGGATAAGACTGGGAATCCGGGGAATCTTACAGATGAGGTATTGGGAGAAACAGAGAAGCATTTGGAAGTCAACCCCTAGAGTAGCTGCATGCCCATATCCCCATACATCCAAACATGCTCCAGAACAATTTGATCCTGCACGAAATGCGCCCGAGCGACAGAGCATGTCCACCGCGGCTAAAATGCCATACTGTATCTTCGCTAAGACCCGCACTGGAAACCGGGTAACAACGAGCAGGCTCTCTCTTCAAACGACACTCACCCTGCTGCCCCGCCAGGCCCAACCCTTACAATCCTTAGCCACCCACCCGCCCACACTATATACCTGCTCAACGACTGTGGGGATATCCAAAACAGACAGTACATCTAACAGTAAATCCAGCAACTCCAAAGATAAGTCTAAAGATGCCTCCCCCTCCCCAGACAAGTCCACCGTAAAGGGCGATAGAAAATTCGATACGCTTAAGCCCGTAAACTCCACAATCGTCCGCCACACCCCCAGCGAGAAGCACAGCAAGATGGGACCGTTCTAGAGCGGTTCGCCAACGGGGAGAAGTTCGATGCTGTTGCTAGAGATCTCACTGAAGATAAGGCGCTCTAGGGAGGATCGTTTGGGTAGAAGACTCGCGGGTCTCAAATCAAGGTTGCGTATGCCCTTGTGGCCTCTACAGTTGATATGCTGGATTATACAAATCCAGCGGTGAATACTAGTGAATGGTGGGTCCGCGCCTGCTGTATTGAGGTGTGGTGAAGCGTTATGCAGACTCCCTGCTTCCTAATGGAATCATTGCGAGTTTTTACAACGATTTTTGCGACAATTGGGTGATGGATAGGAGGTTTTTAACGAAGATGATAGGCATTATGGTTGAAGGTCGCAAATGACCAAGGGAGGGCGTGGACGTATAGATTCCTCCCAGCTTTGTTTGGCAAGTAGGGATTAGGATATCGATATTTTTCCGGCTGCTGTTAGACCACTTTGAGACGAGCCTTTGCTTTCCTAAGGGAAACAACTCACATGAAGCAGTGCTATCTGTGCTATGGTGCAACCGCAGTTGCCTTTTGAAGCGCCTTGTATTCTCAGTCATCCGCACCCCGTCCCATGATGCCGCGGCTATCGGAGCCTATCTTGGTCTCGCCTACTATATACAAGGGGGGAAAAATAACGATCAAGAAACAAAAGAGTTCAGCATCCGGGATTCCCACATGGTCACCCACTGTAGTACTAACCGGACGATACGATGCTTGTTTACCGCAGAGCGGACGGGATGCGAAATTTTCATCGTTCTATGGCCGAACACACCCATCTGACGTTCTTTTCCCTAATAAGCCGCAGCAACAACGCTTTCTGTAAGCACTTGCGTCATTGCAACACAGCCAGAAATAATTTGCTAAATATGAGGCCATTCCGGATAGATGGCAGTACATCGGTTGAACCCTCACATATTGTCTACCCTGGCTTCGTTGGATGGCTCCCTCAGAATGGCGATTCACAACACATCACTCGGAATATTACATAGCTTGATCGCCAAAGGAGAGGCCATCGAAGAGAAAGCCTCCGAGTTTGGTCCGCATTTCGTTAAATGGGGACAAAAGGGGACGAATCTGGTTTTTATGAAATAGGCTCCACTGCTCCTGACACCCGGGGCAAGTCTGGTAGTGCAGACAGCAAAGCTGGCAGCGCCCGGGTAATATCCTCCCAACCACCGCTCAAGCCTATCCTGATGACACCCGCCATCCTCTGTATACTACATCTAGTTTCTCCACTGTTAGTTAAAGAGCTTTGTCCGTGGGTCGCTTCCAACAACGGGACTTTTTCCTACCACGGTGGCATAGGGCTGAATGTAGCGAGCATTAAGTTGTCCATTCCAGGAGTGCTGGGCCGGTGCTAGATCGACCGCTGAGGGAAGTTCGCTAGCGATCCGAGCTATTTAGACCGGCGTAGGCAGGTCTGGCGCCAATTGCATGATGGGCCTTTCCAAAGGCTCAAGCGTAGTCTCTGTGGACGGGTGAAGGGTTTTGGACTCCTCTCCAGTATGGGTGGGTCTGAGGCAGGAAAGGACTTTGAGCCCAGCACAAACAAATAGACTAAATGTGACACTGATTTAGACGCTGAACGAGATTTTCATGAGGGTTCCTAAGGTGAAGGAGTTTGAGAGCTTTTGTAGAGAGGGCGGGATCCTCATCGAGTGAATGAGAAGAACAAAAGGGAAAAAATATGCAGGAGGAATGTTATTATAGAGTCGGGAAACAGATGTAGGGCGAGTAGAGAGGCTGGTGTGACATCAAAATTGAAAACTACTGAATTATACTTGTAAAACATCTGTTTCCTGGGATCTGTGATCCCCGCTACTATGGAAACTCTAGGTGAAGCCATAATATTATGGTATTGATATACCAAGGGGCGCCTGTCCCATTTTACCAGTTTTGAGTACTCACTATTTTAAGTTTACATTTCAACCTGGGCGAATTGCGGAAAAAGGTAAAAATGGGGTTCAAACTTAAATGGTCGATAAAAATACAAACAGGGAAGCAGAGAATTGAGATATTAGAGAGAAATCACTGAAATTGGTTCCCCACAAAACGATAGTAAGAAATATGGTTCGTGCAATCCAAAATGTGCACCAGGCTGAAAAAAAAGTGTTACAAGTGGCTGTGCTATATTTCTGCCAAGACTATGATTGAAGAAGAAAAGAAAGGGTTTGAGGTACAGGGCTTTTGACAGGCTAAGGATTTTAACAGTGTGAAAAAAGAAAATATATGTTATCATGAGAGATTAGTATACAATATATCATGAAGAGAGGAATTAAATTGTTTATTTGAATGTAAGATTATAATACAAAGAATTATTCAATATCACGGATATCAGACACTCGCCAATGACTTTTGTATTTATGTTTAACAGATAATTGAAATTCAGGAGAGCCATAAGATATTCCCCTACGATATGAATTTAGTATTCGGTCTGCCTTTTGAGCAAATTTCCAAATTAGTTCATCAGATACTGAGTCTAAGGCCTTGGGAATAAGGCTACGCAGTGTTCTTATATTATATCCGCAGTTGTTTCTTGTATACCTTTTTGCCGCAGCCCATATATATTCAATATGGTTTAGCTCACAGTGAAACTTGGGATAAAACAGAATACAGTGACCACAAGCTTCCACCTCCTCCTGAAGTTGACACTTTTGATCCAGAAAATCTGCTTGATCAGCCATAATTGCTCGTGCACAATACTTACCTCCAAGTAAACAGGTTTTCTGAACTTTATCTGTTCCTGGTTTCCTGCATTGTACCCACAATCCTCTCCTCCATAAACCTCTCTCTTCTAGTACCATTTGCAAACCCTTTGCATGACCATTTAAACTTACCATAGGTTGAGCTGCATGGGTAAGTGGATTAATTCCAGGTCGCAGTTTGCTCTGCGCTCCACCTGGCTGAAGACTCATCCTGTTCACTCATAAAGCATCTGGAGCAAAAGCTGCATGACTGGTAGCATTATCAAAGAGAAAGAGGGCCTGACAGTTAGGAAATGCGCATTCAAAAATCGGAATTGCAACCAGAATGACCTGTTTGACCAAATCATTACTATCCCACCAGTTCTCTTCTCCATACTCAATCTTTATGGTGGCAGTCCATGCACTATACCTTAGGTCACCTTCCGGTAATAATCCAAACCTAGGTAGCTGATCAATACCATATGTATTGGGAGCCTTTAAGTGTCCACCAGGTGTTACAAAGTCAGAGACCATAATTCCTTTTCCACAACTCTTCTTTCTAATAGGTGGTTCACCATCTTTCATCCAAGAATAGTGTCTACTGTAACGGAATCCTATTATGTTTCTACTATTACTACTGACTTGATGTTGGTTATTACTTATTTGGGTTTATACCTGATAAGCGCTACTATTTGGTTGTCCGTTCCTACTTGGTTATGACTTCCTAACTGGTTATTCTTTCCTTGTTTCACTTATCACTTCCCCTCCTTGCTTCTACCCAGTTGGGTATCGCTATCCTCCTGCTATACCTACTGGACTTGTATAGTAGTAGCGATCTCTTGTTCCTTCCTGTTTGGATTCCATTACTTGTTTTGTTAGCTCCATCCTGTCGCTTTTAACCCTCTGTTTTTGGAATATGGTTACCTTGGTATGCTGCCTCTGTTAGTATGTTTGTTGGACAGGATGTTTGCGCTTTTGTTTAGTTTTCCTAGCTACAATCTTTTGTATTTAAAGAGCCTGCAATCCCTTAAGGATTCGGACTCTCAAGCCTCACAGGACTATCATCTTTAATACTACAAGTTGAACGGTCACTCAATTAGTTCCATACCTTTTACCTTGAATATTGAAGACCTATCCATCGACGCTTCTGGCCCTATTCTAATAGTATCTTCAGGGTCCCTTTGGGATTCTCAAGATACTTGGGAGTAGGTTACATTTTTTGACCTAGACTCAAGTATACCTTTGATCTTCGGCAGAGGACTGATCACCCTTCGCCTACCTTGACCCTGCAGTACAAGTACACCTCCCTGTTTCCAAGAAGGCTTTGAGTGGACTCCTGGCGAGACCAGCTCACCCTAGCTAGCAACCATTTCGCTTCCAAGAGATAACAGAAGGCACTGCACTAGAGGATCGGTAGCATCCTCCTCAGGACCCCAAAGTCAAGCGCCAGTACCCCCAGCTGCACCACCATCTGGAGACTCAGAACAATCTTCAGTAGATAGCAGCAGCAGCGAAGAAGAAGACCAAGACCAAGTCCAAGACCAAGCCCGAGTCCAAGAACAAGTCCAAGAACAGCTCCACCAAGAAGTCCAATCCAAGAAAGAACCAAGCTCAGAATCGGAATCAGATTTTGGTCCAGAGAACGCTCCAGGACCAGCACCCCCAGCTTCGCCTCCTAGACTACCTAGTCTACCAAGAGAACCAAGACCTGCATCAGACGATTTACCTAGTCCACCAAGAACACCTAGTCCACCTAGTCTACCAAGCAATCCAAGCCCTGCACCCATCGCCATGTCAGTCCCCCCAGAGGGAAATAATCGTCCCAAATGGCCTGCACCATTTACATTCACAGGAGAAGGAAAAGATCGAGACCCATTGAGAATCAACTCATGGATCAACACAGTGCATCGATACATCGCCAGCTTTGGCATAACTGACGATGCCCCTGAAGCCATGCAATACTATGGAGCCTATTGCCGAGAGAAAGCCCTCAATAAATTTACCCAATATGGGGCTTCCCAAGGAGACCACACAGTTGCTGGACTCAAACAGAAATTTGAGGCCTACTTCCTTCCTTCTACATCTACTGATACCATCTATAAACAGTGGCTACAAGTCAAGCAAACTAACGGCGGAAAAACAGCACAGATTACCGACACTGTAATCAGACTTGAAACCTTGAGAGACAGTCTCCCCCCAGGAACATTTTCGGACTATTTTTGCGAAGCAGAGACTCCTAGATGCTATGGATATCAAACTCATGCGGGAAGTGAAACCACATATCACTTCAGATACCTCCTTTGACCAACTACTGGAAATAGCGGAAAAGCGAGATGCAATTGCCCACTCTACAGGACTCTATGGAAATCGACAAGGAAATGCAACCTCTAATGCAGTTTCCCAACCAGCACTCAAGCGCCCCCAGAACACCATCCAATGAAATCAACCAAGGTTCTCCCACAACACCTCTCAGCATCCAAGAGTATCCCAGGGTGAGAAGGATTGGCGCAGGAGAGACAATGACTTTTACTATTGTGGAAAACATAGACACTACTCCGATAACTGCTTTGAGAAGAAGAAGCATAGGAGCACCTAGCAGCGAGGAAATGGAGGCCCTGGCGGATCCAGGAGACCCCAGAATGTCAGGAGAACATACCACACCCAGGAAGACGATCTCCATGTGAAGGAATAAGTCACAGTTACCACAAACCATGCAGGACCTAGTGGAACTCAATCCCAAGCCCTCGAAGCATACATCACAGTCAATGGCCACAAAGCAAAGGCACTATTCGATACAGGAACCACAGAAGACAACTTGATATCAGGAAAGTTTGTCACCACCCACCAAATCCCTACCAGAGACCTCGAGACCCCTATCAACCTGAAGATGGCAGTTAAAGGATCACGCTCAGCAATCAACTATGTTGCAAAGCCTGTCATACAGATTGACAAAGAAAGCGGCGATATCTCTAAAGCCCTAGTCTGTTCCATGGACAACCATGATATCTTCCTAGGAATGCCTTACCTTACTGCACACCATGCTGTTATAGATTGCGGAAAATCTATTATCACCTTCTCTGGTAAAGGAATCACCTTGACCTGCAAGAAAGCAACCCATGCACGATTTTCAGCAATGAATGAAGCAGATACCCCTGACTTCATTTCTGAGTTTCCTACAGTATTCCCTGGCAAGAAGACAGCGGAATTACCACCCTTGAGAGATGTCAACCACCACATCCAGCTTAAAGACACAATTTCGGACCATAATCTGAGATTCTTCACATTCCCTGACAAGATCATGCCAGCATACAGAGCATTGATCGAGGACTGGAAAGCTAAAGGAATCATTTACCCAAGCGAGGCACACAACCCAGTCAACATATTTCCAAAGCTGAAACCCAATAGCGAAATCAGACTGCTTGCAGACCTTGTACCCAGGAATGATATTACTATCAAGGACCATGGAGCGATTCCCAACCAAGCCATGATACTCAGAACTATTGCCAGAACAAAGTTTAGATCCACCATTGACCTAGGAAACTGGTACTACTGAATTCGAGTTCTCCCCAGCGATGAGAAATACAACACCATCAAGACACCTTTTGGATCCTTTGCATGCAGAGTTATGCTGCAAGGAGATGCCAACGCCCCTGCTATAGCTATGAGTGTTATTGAGTTTGTCCTAGATGGATATATTGGAAAATTCGTTTGTGCATACATGGATGACAATACCATCTATTCAGAAACAGTTGAGGACCATATTTCGCTCATCAGATCAATATTGGGAAGAATAAAACAGCATCAAATCAAAGCATCGCCAGCCAAGTGCAAATTCTTCGCCACCAAACTCTCACTCCTTGGACAAGTTATAGATGAGAAAGGAATTCATGCAAACCCTGAAAAAACTTCGATCTATCCAAGACAGGCCCACACCAAAATCGAAAAAGTAGGTTCAGACCTTTATTGGAGTTGTGATATATCATGCACAGTTCCTTCCACACCTTACCTCCACCCCTGCCCCCCTCTCTGACGTAATTTCCCAAGATGTGTTTGAATGGCGACCCCAGCACGAGGAAGCCTTCAAACTGGCTAAGCGCCTGGCCAAGGAGACTATTCCGCTCCGCCCCATCTCATATGAGACAACAGCTGATCCAATATACCTCATTACTGACGCCTCTAAGGTTGGATAAGGAGCATGGGTTGGCCAAGCACCCTCCTCTGAGAAAGCATACACTGCCGCATTCTACAGCAGAAAGTTTGCAACAAGTCAGCTGCACTACCCTGTCCATGAATTGGAACTTTTGGCGATTGTGGATGCCATTGAGGCATTCCATTCGATTCTATATGGCAGCAAGTTCACTGTTATGTCTGACAACAAGGCATTATCCTTTTTCCTGAAGCAGACTGACCTACCTTACCACTAAACTAGATGGCGCATGTTCCTGCAATCTTATGATTTCGATATCATACACAGACCTGGCAAAGACAATGTCCTTGCAGATGCACTATCAAGGATCTATGGAGACACCCTAGCTGAAGAAGACCAAATACTCGTAGACCCTACAGAGAAGAAGCCTATAAAGACCCCCTCCTCCGCCATGAACAGTGTATCAAGACACTACCTCATCATCGCCCATGCCTTAGACCCTTCTTCTGCCCTCACTCTTCAAGTACCATCTCGCATTCTTACCCCTGAACAACACTCCATGTGGAACTCACATCATGGCACCAGCTCAAACACCTCCAGCTCCCAAGAAGCGAGTCACTACTCAGATTCTGTTGAATAAGCCAGGGAAAAAGCAGCAGATACCCTCGAGCTTGCAACCAATGCCATTCAAGGTTGTGAAATCGTCGAGACCTCCTCCTATCTCAGCAACCCTCAAGAGCCATCCCAGGCCACAGTACTTATTGAGCGAGCTAAAGCTCAACTGTCAGGCCTTGCGTCGAGAATTAACAATACTCCAGGAGATATACACCAACCACTGCATCCAGATGCTATCACCAACTTCTTTAAACGAATCCATGATTCTATCACCCAATTGGAATCCCTTGCAGTCACCACCTCCGGAAATATCGCCCCCAACAGCACACCTACTGAACATGACCCTCAGCCCACACCAGTCCCTCCTCGACCCCCAGTCAATGAACTGGACTGATTTCTTGAATCTAATAGCCGCAGAGCCATGCACTGGACTGCCTGTGTCTGGGACGAATGCCAAACCCACATGAATGGAAAGAATACAGGATCATATCCCTCAAGATCTCGTGATCTTCCAGGACCCTTGCCTTTCTACTCTTCCTCCAACTTTGTTTTCCCTCATCATCCCTAACACAGAGCAGAACACAGATGGGCTGTTCCTCCTCCCCTCCACGATGATGATGGCTACCCGGTCTTTCATACAGTTATTAATAAGGGAAAAGAAAGAGAAATACCGCATATCAACCAAGGATGGAATCTACCTACCTCAGAAGCACCTGTCGATTATGAGGACTGCTTCTTTGATCAGCCCTCTTCACAGCTTGACCTTCTCGCTTTTCAGCTTACCAACTACATGAAAGGAAAGTGGTACTCCAGCATTCGAAATGCTACCCAGAATGACCCACTCCTTGAGGTAGTTACCAAGGCTATCGACCACCCGGTCTGGCTCTTATATGATGGAGTTCTCGTCAGAAAGGGGAAGAATGACAGTAGAGACTGTCCTTATGTCCCCTATGAAGCAAGCTATCAAGGTGCTAACATCAGAAGCGAAATTGTGTGCATTACCCATGAACAAATAGCACATATGGGTTGGCAGAAATGTTTTGAATATGATTCAAGACACTTCTACTAGCTCTCTGAGGAACGATTTTAAAGACTATGTCCGCAGATGCCACCTATGCCAGCTCAACAAGCAACCTACCACTGCCCCTGAAGGATCAGGCACCCTCCTCCCTGTCCCCAAGCAGCCATTCTCGTCCCTTGCAATTGACTTTACAGGACCCTTCCCTAGCGATTCCAAGCTTGAACTCATCATGGTTGTCTTGGACCGATTCAGTGGCTTCAGCTACCTCTTACCAGTCTCCCATACATTACAGCTATCGAAACAGCACACACCCTCCTTGAGCGAGTCTTCTCCATTCACGGTTTCCCTACCTCCCTAGTCTCTGACAGAGACCCCAAGTTTAACACACGCTTTTGGACACAGCTTATGGCAAATCTCAATGTTGATCTCCACATGGCTACAGCTTACCAAAATCAGACCAATGGACAGACTGAGTGCAGAATCAGAACTGTTCGCCAATGCCTTAGGAACTATGTCAACCCAAAAGGAACCAAGTGGGTTCGCCACCTACCTCATGTCCAGACTGCAATCAATCCAGCTCCCAGCGATAGCACAGAACTCCCTCCCTTCGAAATCACCTTTGGCACACTACCAAACCTCCTCCCAAGCGTCAGAGTTCTCCCCACTTCAGTACCAGCAGCAGACTAGATTGCTTCCCAGATGATGAAGAACCAGCAACTCGCCAGAGATGCCCTTAAGAAGGCCAGAGCACGCCAAACCACCTCCAGCGAAAACAGAAGAAGGGATGGACCCCCAATCATCCCTAACGAAATTGAAGTTATCCTCAAGTCAGCACCCTATGTCCATAAGGTTGGACGAAATCACAAGTTAGTTGGACCATGGTTCGGACCCTTCTCAGTGAGCGAAGGACCTGATAGACATAACAACTACAAACTCATACTCCCTCCCGTGATGGCAGGAATCCACCCATGAATCCATCGCAGCCATCTTCGCATTTACCTAAGAACCAACCCCTTCGCCTTCCCAGGAACACCTGAACCCATATCCAAAGAACCTGTCACCATTGATGCCAGTAGACAAGAGCAATAGGAAATCGAAAAGATACTCAAAGATAGAATCTATCGCAGAAAGAGACAGTTCTTGATCCATTAGAAAGGCTATGACGAAATCGAAGCAACATGGGAACCCCTCTACAACCTAGAAGGCGCCAGCACCCTCATCAGATCCTAGTGGTTCGATACCTACAATGAATCTATACCTTTCAGACTCCCTTGGTCCCATGGCGAGACTTTCTCTGCCTGGACACTACAGAAACCAGATTATGCCCCCCTCTAACCTGAGCTTGACCCTGACGGATTTTGGAAACTCCTTCAAGACTCAGACTACTCAGAATCCGATACCAGCACAACACTCTCCACCTGGATGAATCTGAGATGGAAAGCTAACTGCTTCATGGTATTGTCTTCGCTACTATGGGGCTTATAAAGGTGCAAGGTCCTGACACCAGTGATGGATATATGTTTACTGATTAAGTTATATATTTTGAAATTAAGTGGAATGCTCCAAAGGCGGGTTGGTCATTAAGCCCTTTAGGATATTCTTTTTTGTTTTGTTTGTTTTATTTCTTTTAAGGAGAATGTAACGGAATCCTATTATGTTTCTACTATTACTACTGACTTGATGTTGGTTATT
>QFET01001719.1:0-15787 GCA_003316355.1 Tuber calosporum
TTCCCGGATGTAGTCATATAGTACATCTAATTCTCGCTTAGAGAAGGGGTATATGGGCCCCGATGGCGGTTTGGCCCCTGGCTCGTGTTCAATCCTGTGATCAAACTCAGTATGCCGGGGAAGGGAAGTTATATTTTCTTGACTGAAAATATCTGCATAATCCCTATATTCTGGTAGTAGGCTGACGCTAAGGTCCTTGACATCTTCCCCAGTATATATTGCCATACCCAAAAGGTATACCTGACTACTGTCCTCCCCTAGGAGTTCTTCACTGGTAATGAACTCCATTCGTCGCTTAGCGACAAGACAGTTTGTCTTACAGTATTCTGAACGCCACTTCAGAATACCAGTTTCCCAGTCAATATCGGGATTGTGGTCCTTCAACCACGACATAGGAAGATAGCCGTCTACCTTGCTGTCCGCCATATCCGCAAGTTCGAACCTTATATCATTCACATGGTCGCCTATCTACATTCTCACCGTCGTGGTGTAATGTTCCCCGGACCCTGGAATCTGGTTGCCACTTGCATCAGAGATTGGTGTCCGATGTTTCCGACGGATACATGGTAATTGAGCTTTCTTTACCCACGTGCTACTTAGCACGGCACCCGTAGCTCCACTGTCCAACAAAAGTAAGGCTTTCTTACTATTTCTATGCTTCTTGAAATTCAAGTCCAAGCGGACTTTCACGTGTATTGACCTAGCGTGGGGCGGCGGGCCAACTAGCCTCGGCCGCTTAGTGGGTCTTTCTTTGCTAACAGGTTTTGTTCGCTTAAGCGTCATAATGTATCTCTTGTATATAATAAAGTGTGGGTGTTTACTAACACGCCGGCGAGAATTCGGGTATTTAACCCTCCACAGGTAAACTTGTAAATAAGTTCAATTGCTTAATCAAGTCCTGCCTTATTGATATATATAAGTGAAACAAAACCAATGAAACCAGACCATCTCTATCGGTCTTCCCCAAGGAAAGCAAACAACCAAGGAAATAAGAAATAAACCCTCGCAAAACCTTAACAAAAGATAACCTGTAATCCCACCCTATCCTGACAGTGGCGGATCAGCCTTGTTCTTTTGTAAGGGTGAGGGGACTCACCTAGTCAAATTTCCCATTCCTTCTACCCTTTTTCTCCGCGCCTTAATGCAAAGAGTGGTAGTCAGCTTTCTGGTTTCTCAGACACTGCCTAAAGGGCTTACCAAATTACTTCCATCGGTGTCAACCTCCAAAATCGGAGGAGAGCCGCGGACCTCGGTAACCCTTTTGACAACAGCGGGTGGAGCCTCAATGCGACAGTGTTTGGATACCGTAGGTGCTAAATGCTCAGCCTCAGAGGCAGACCGCTTGCGTGAGGGTTTGATTGATTGCACTACGGGTTCGGGAGCAGTACACTGTTTCCAAAAGTGACTCTCAGTTCCACACCACGAACATTGCTTTAACCGACGCCGTTTGTCAATCAGAGTTGTCGGAATATTCCGATTTTTGATTTCATAGTCTGATTTCTTAACCCGATAGCGGTTGGCCGTGCTCGTTTGAGGCCGGAGATTTCGGTTCCCAGGGCCTAACTCCTTCTTTCATTGTCACTTAGCGACCGCGGACCTGTCAACTCCTCGTTCGTGGGTAGTAGGCTTTTCCTTAACAACCGTTCTGTTGAAGGATGCACCGTCTTCCAGCTGATGGCCGGTGTTGCGAAGCAGGTTTAGGTAATCAATGTATGCTTGCGGGTGTGGAGTTTTCAGTCCCCAAGCATTTGGCAAATCAGCGGTCTTGCCAATGCGGGCCTTGTGGTTTACTACTACCGCGTTATAATGCAACTCACTCGCTAAGCACATGAGTTCATCGACAAATTGGTCCACCTTTCCTGGCTTCATAGCCAAACCATTACTCTCACGAAGAGCACGATCCCAATCAAAGTGACCGCCGAAACTGGACTCTAGGCGGTTTCGGAAGCCCCCCCAAGTGCGCAACTCATTGCTTGGGTTAAAGGTCACTCCTGCCCGTTGAGCGGCATCCTGGCTAATGTGCACATGGATGCTGTTTTACCATTTCTTTGCGGCCCCTTCAAGAAGCGCGATGATCAGGCAGACTTTATCCATACCAGACAGCTTACAGTGTCGATAGTAGTCGAACCTAATCTCCGCATCCTGGATGAATCGCTGTGTGTCAAGTGGGTCTCTATTGAACCCATTGATCCCCAACCTCACGGGTTTCTTCTGCTGAGTGTGAGATTTCTTGTTGGATCTTTGAAGAAAGTCCGTCAAGGCTTGACACCGCTCATCATACCGTCGCTTCTTAGCCTCATTCCAGCGTGAATTGAGTCGGCCCAGAAATGTGCGGAGATCGGGGAGGGAGGAGGAGCATTCTCGCTACTGCTCGATGAGTCGGAATCACCCGGTTCTCCTGCTTCGCCGACGTTTCCACCACCAGGTGGTTTACTACCACCATCTTCACCAGTGTTTCCACCGCGGAGTCCCAATGGTTCCTCATATCCGCTAAAGCGGTCCTCTGAGCTTTCGTGACTGGCCTTTGGGAGAGAAGCATCCTGAGGGGAAAACAGTCTTGTGGGAGGTGCCGGGGATGGAGGACCTTTAGCAGCAAGGACCTTGTCCACTCCTCTCTGAACTAACGGTTGTAAGCGGGGACAAGCTCCAACATCCATATGGTCTTCCGAACCACAGAAAGGACAATGGGTCTTTTTAACTTCAGACCTTTGGGATTTTGCATTATCGGTTCACCGGTCCCTTTCGTACATGGCGGGCTATGGAGAAATGCAATATTCCCATCAGGTCTTCCCTCGATCCTACAAGTAGGACAACAGTAAGCAGTAGCCGACTGCGCTTCTACCCCTGGAAACCCAGTCCTCCTGGGACTGCCCGTGGGTTTGGCTGGAGCCGGCGGTGCTGTTGGAAGGACAAGCGGTGCCGGATTTTGTGGTGTGGCTGGCAAGGGAGTTGCCTCTGCCACCGCATATGGTCGCTCAGCTTCTAAAACTATAGTTGGCGTTGATGGCTCAGCCGGAAGGGCTGCAACGGCGGTCGTGGTTTTAGGTTTTGCGGGTCTCTTGTCCTTTGTTACCCATGTGAGGCGTGAAGACCTCAGCACCGTGCCTGAGCCAGAAGGGCTCAGAGATCGGCTGGCTAGGCGAGCTTCAACAGCGGGGGCGAAAGGTGATACCCGCGGTGTGCCTGGAGTGAGGCCAAGTCCCAAAGCTTCCCGGGCATGTGGCGTTAAATGCTCATGCCACGTGACATTTGCCATGGCTTCCGCAAAGTCCGGTGCAAAACTGATCGGTCCTATGCGGACAAGGGGAAGCGGAGGAGCTTGCTCCATAATCACATCATTTTCGGAATCAATGCTGATTCCTTGACTCACTGCCCACGCTAGGGCCTTTAGGCGACCCTTCAGCGCTTGCGCTGTTATGACCTGCTGGCGATAGGCATCTTGGACCTTCTTTACCCAGCCGGTGGCCATGTTGACCATTTTCTCTTGAAAATAGGTCTGCTTTGCCTCCACAAAGCATTCGAGTTGGGACTGTGCTTCCACGAACCTTTGGCCTACTTCAGGTAGGATGTAATGCTCACAGACTTCGTGGGTAAAACGTTCAAAAGTAACCCCTTCAGGGACCACCTCAGGTACCATCACAGAGGGATTGTGGGTGATGGATTCCTTAGGTGCCATAGGATGGGGGACCACCATGGTCTGACATTCCTCAGGCACCTCAATGGGTGCCGCTTCAATCAACTTCGTAACCGCCTCCCAACCCAGGCCCCTTAGGTCTGCAATAACAGCGTAGACCAAGATGAGACCCGGAGTGGGAGGGATGGTAGTCCGTTGTGAACGCATAAGAGACATTTCAGACATAATACTTTCCACCCTGGGCTACTTGTTCCTGACAATGTTACGAGTACTCGTAAATGTCAGAAAGAGGTCTCGTGGAGCAACAATTCTCTGGAGAGAGTTAAGCGAAGAGCCCAACGATATACTGTAACAGGGGTACCCTATAGGAAGATGGATCCTAAGGTTGCGACCGCACCAAAAGACTCAACGCAATGTTCACAGAAGGTAAAGATAAAAATAATTGAATCAAATGATAAAACTTAATATCGTTAAGCCAGAGCTTACTCAATTCAAGTCTTCTCGAGAGGATAGTTTGTTATCAGAGTAGAGTGCCGTTCGCGTTTACTTAAGTAGAATTATAAAGCCAACGACACCCATCTCTACTCCGACAGTTAAGATAGCTCCCTTCTCCACTCTGGGATCATCTGACACATGGCCCTTACGGAATTAACTTCACGGCCTGTTGATCGCTCGGGTAAGTTGAGTCCATTCAATCATAAAGGTTTTTGCAATGCATTTTGATTATGCCTGCAGGAGAGAAAAACCTTTCCGATCGCCGCCTTGTCAATGGCCAACAGACAATCCGACTTTGGACCTAAACCTAGGTATGAGACTCAGTAGCCCTATAGCTTTTCCCGTCTATGCAAGCACTGCAGTCAACTGTGTCTACTTGGCCTATCGGCAGCTTTTCTTGTTACTGCATAGCTCCCCTGTTAAGTGTCTTTACTGAGTTGGCTAAATACGCGCTACCTATAGCCAACCATTCAGGGATCGCCTTAGCCGTGATAAGACTGAATCGCTCTTAGAGTCCTGTAACGTCCCTCTGTAATGGTATAGCGCCATGGCTATCGTTGTGTAAGTAGTAGAGTTTTATCCGGACAAACTTCCGTTTATCCCCGACTCTCAGATAGCTATTCTGGGGGACCCCCATACCTCCCATAGGGATTATAGGTACCTAGTGTACCCTCGGAAGGCCATCTGATGTCAATACTAACAACTTGCCCGGGTCCGCCGTCGCCCACCCCTATATATATCCTGTGGACAGCATCTGGTCGGAAGGAGGGCAGTGACGTAAACGGGGTTATGCTGCCACCTTCGATTTCTCAGTTTTGTTAGGCTTTTACCAACTGTCACCCTTTCCCACCCATCGCAAGGGGCGAACGTGGGAGCCGCAAGGGGGTGTTGCACGCGCCAAAATCACTCCAACGACCCTGGGGTACTTGTAGTAGGATTTCGCGTCTCGCGTAATGTTAGGGGAGGGTAACTTGAGGTCCACGATTTCATCTTCGATCCCCAAGGGGTGGTAACTGGGCCCTATTATGGTGCAAATCGCTGCGGAAGTCTGTGTAATACCCCTTTGCGTCACCAGAAGGTTCCGCGTAACTGACATATTTGTAACACGCGATTCTACGATCTAGAAACACCTGGTTACTGGAATGTAGCACGCCCGGCGGCGTCTACACTGCTTACCATGTTTTCCTAGGGCTCCCTGTTACCCTGCCTAAGTGGTTACCCTGCCTAACTGAGGAGATGGGTTACCCTAACTACTGGGTTACCCTGCCTAACCATGCTTCGGGGTTACCCTACTCAAGAGGGTTACCCTACCTGACTGTAGCCACGGGTTACCCTGTCTGGCGGGGTTACCCTACCTATGTGAACACCAAGGTTACCCGGCGTTGTTGGGTTACCCTATCTAACTAGGTACCTAAGTACACTTTCTTCATGAAAGGTACTTATGGTTGCTATGTCACTTTGCAGGTGTCTGGTACCGTTCCTGTCCACGTCCTAGTAGGACCACTGGCTGGGCTGAGGTTTGGTAAGCTATACCAACTGATCTAGGGGTCGTTACATCCATAGTGAGGAGATACTTCTCTATATCCCCTGTATACCGCACCTTCTCCATCTCGGCTAAGGCTTTGAGTGCCTTATGTAGTATTGAGAATCGTTCTGTAACTTCAGCCCGGAAAGTGATCTAGAAATCATAACCCTCTTCTTTCGGGAATCCGAGGTCCCCAGTCATTTTCTTTCGATAGGTTATCCAGAAAGGGGCTACCTCGGTTCCTTCCATCCTTCCTAACGCATACTTGATGAGTTCTTCATCGTTTTCCCATTGCTATGTGTTCCTCCCAAAGTAGTTCTCGCAATTTAATAACCTTACTCGCACATCCTGAGTCGGCTTATTCTCAAACTTGAATGGTGGATCCGCTTGCCGGCGGTTGGGCCTTGACAAGGCTTGCCCTAGTCGGTCGACCCATGCGTCGGCTACGGATTCAAACTTACAGCCAGGCATGGGTCTTCGTGATGTCTCACCACCCAGTCGTGAGGGACCGCCTCCGTCTTCCGACCCAGGGTCATCATCTCCTGGGGTGGGTGCATTAACTGGGGGCGGTGGTGGTTCCTTTCCGCCATTTCCGTTTCCATCCCCACAATCCACGGCCTTTCCCTTGTCTCTTCGGGGAATGAACAGGAACTCTTCTCCGCCGTCCGCCGTGGTTCGTTTTTCCAATCCCGGATTTTCCACTGGCTGTGGTGCCACGGTTTCCCACATGCTTGGTGGGTTCCTCGCAACTTGTAGTTGCACCAGGGTTTCATTCATCCGAGTCAACATTTGATTTAGTTGTTTGGATGCAGCATTCTGCCTTATCACATAGGCCTCTCTTTCTGACCGCTCTTGTTCAAGGCATTGGTGCAGTTCTCGTAACTCCTCTCTGGTCCGCTCATGTTCTTTTTGTGCGGCCACTTGTCTTCGCAGGAGTTCTGCTTTTTGCCTACCCGAAGCCTGTTCTAGCTGGCGGTCTCGATCCAGCGACTCTTGTCCTGTTGTCCCAATGTTAGCATGAAGTTGGGTACTTACCGCTTCATGGTGTGCAGCCCGTTCTTCCTGCGCCCGCAACTTTGCCTTCAATCGTTTGGTGGTTGCGTCTAGCAGTGCGAAGGTTTCGGTTGCTAACATTTCAAGTCCCGAATTGACCTGTTTCAACTCTTCGTCAATGATTTGTTCCCCACGGGTTATCCGTTGAGCATGGTGCTGGAGTTGGGTTGCCTGATCCTGAGCTTGACCAGAGTGTTCACGGTAGGCCAGATGTTGCACATCAACCGATTCCTGAAGGGTACGGTCAAAGTAGCTCATTGCCTGGCCTATACGTTCTGTTAATCTTTCCATAGCTGGATTTCTGGCGTCGGGAGGACGGGGAGTGATTGAACGGGTTCCAGGGGCCGATTTTCTGACTCCACTTGGCTGCGAAAGGTGGTGGAGTGCCAAAGGTGACCTGGAGCACCCAGGTGCATGATCGCTTCCAACTAGAGAGACTTCCTCTATGTCCGACATGGCTTTGTCCGTGTCGACAGTCAATTGTCGGTCCATCTCGTTGTTATTGGAATTCTGGATGTTTTCCTAGTCTCCAAAGAGATGGGGTGAATGAGGGGGAGGTAAAGCTGAAAGAACTGGAGGTTCCTTCTTCTTCCGTATCGTAGTCTTGGAACGGTTTCCAAAGGAAGGTGGGACCGTAGAAGTGTTCGTAGATTTCTTGGAAATCTGATTCAGTAGGGATGAGTAAGGGATCGGTGAACCAGGAGGGATCCTGAGGTATATAGAATTGGATCTCCGAGAGGGAGTTTTCCAGTATTTCTTCGAATGAGGAGATGTATTTTGAGAGGTGAGGTTCGCGCAGAAGCTCGTCGAGGAGGGTGGAATCAGCTATGAGCTAGTGTGATTCCTGAGGTATGACTTGGAGATGTCCAAATGTCATGTAGTGAGCCTTGGTATCAAGGAGAAATATCAATATACTGTTAACGGTAGTTGATTCTAAGGGCAAGCGAATCGAACTAGGCTTAAATCTTTCTTCGTAAACTGAGATTGTCTCAGAAGGCTCGTAGGTAAAGACTTTTGAGTAATAACGTATGATATTGATAAGATCTCTTCTCCGTTGCTTGATGTCTCGGTAAAGCTCGGGAGGCACCACGATATTTATATCCCGCGTCTGAGTTTTCACGGACTACAACAGGTTTACATATAAACAGGTATTTTCTTCCAAACCTTTGTCTCTTAATCAAAGAGCAAACCCGCTTTGACCCTGAAACCTTTTCTTCCCCCACACAGCTAATGGTATGATCAGAGCTCCCGACTTCTCTGAGGGTGTGGACCCCCTTAGTCTGAGTTGTCAACCTTCTTTCGGCTGTCAAGATATGGTCGTCCAGTTTGGAACGTACCAATAACTTCTTAGAACTCCAAGGGGCCAGCTTGGTTGTTGGCCGAATCTGCTTCGTGCCGTCTTATCCGGCTCTGTAGCGGGCTTTCAGGATGACTGGTGTTCACGATCGGGCCAATACCTTCTCGTCTTCATTGCCTCTCCTTATCAACTTGTTCTGATAGCTCCATTGACCTTATAGGCATCACGGGAGCATCTGCATACTCTCGGTTTGTGTCAGAGTAGCCTACTTCAATTGCACATTCGTACCCATATGGGACTACCCGGGCTCTCTTAACTTCATCGGGGTGTAACTCCGCGAGTTCTTGACGGAATCGCTTCGTTCCACTTCCCCACATAGCCAGAGAGGCCCTCTCATATACCCTGCAGACAGCATCTGTTCGGAAGGACGGCGACGACGTATACGGGGTTACAAGATGGATTCCAATTTCTCATATTTCTTAGTAAACGATCAACTGCACAAGGTGCCAGTGTCGACTCCCAGGGCGTATGCAGGGGCCGCAGGGGGGTAATTGCCTGTGGAGGTTCTGATTCATGCAGTCCTTTCTGAAAAGTCATGTAATCCTGTTGGGAGTCGTTTGTGCCTAACAATTCCGAAAGCTGAAACCTAATGGGCAAATCAGACTACTTACGGACCTTGTTCTCTGGAATGATATTACTATCAAAGACCATAGTGTGATTCCCAACCAAGCCATGATACTCAGAACTGTTGCCAGAGCAAAGTTCAGATCCATCATAGACCTCGCAAATTGGTAGTTTCAAATTCGAGTACTCCCCTGCTATGAGAAATACAATACCATCAAATCACCCTTTGGATCCTTTGCATATAAAGTTATGGTATAAGGAGATACCAATGCCGCTGCTACAGCTATGAGGGTTATCTAGTTTGTCCTAGATAGATTTGTTAGAAAATTCGTTTAGTCATACATGGATGACCTTACAATCTACTGAGAAGCAGTTGTGGACCATATTTCGCACATCAGATCAGCACCAAATCAAAGCATCGACAGCTAAGTGCAAATTCTTCACCACCAAGCTCTTCCTCCTAGGACATCTGATAGATGATAGAGGAAATCATGCACACCCTGAAAAAATTTGTTCCACCCAAGACTGGCCCACACTAAAATCGAAAAAAAGATCTTTAGACCTTTATTTGAGTTGTGATATATCATGGACAATTCCTCCACCACCCTGCCTCCACCAGTGCCCACCTCTTGGACCTAATTTCCCAAGATGTGTTTGAATGACGACCCCTGCATGAGGAAGCCTTCAAACAGCTTAAATGCCTGGCCAAGGAGACAATTCGGCTCCGCCCCATCTCATATGAGACATCAGATGATCCAATATACCTTATTACTAATGCCTCTAAGTTTGGATCAGGAGTGTCGGTTGGCCAAAGAGCCTCCCCTGAGAAAGCATACCCTGCCTCATTCCATAGCAGACAGTTTGCTACAAGTCAGCTGCACTACCCGGTTCATGAATTGGAAATTTTGCGATTGTAGATACCATTGAGGCATTCCATCCAATTCTCTATGGCACCAAGTTCACTGTTGTGTCTGACAACAAAGCCCTATCCTTTTTACTGAACCAGACTGACCTTTCTTACCACTAAAAGAGGTGGCACATGTGTCTGCAATCTTATGATTTCGCTATCATAGACAGACCTGCCATGACAATGTCCTTGCTGATGCACTATCAAGGATCTATGAAGACACCCAGGCTGAAGAAGACCAAATACTCCAATAGCCTACAGAAAAGAAGCCAATAAAGACCCCCTCCTCCACCATGAACAGTGTATCAGGACACTACCTCAACATCGCCCATGCCCTAGACCCTTCTTCTGCCCTTACTCTTCAAGTATCCTCTCGCATTCTTACTCCTGAACACCACTCCATGTGCAACTCATATCATGGTACCAGCTCAACCCCTCTTGCTCCCAAGAAATGAGTCACTACTCAGATTCTGTTGAACAAGCCCTGGACAAAGCATCAGATACCCTCGAGCTTGCAATTAATGCCATTCAAGGGAGTGAAATCGTTGAGACCTCCTCCTATCTCAGCAACTATCAGGAACTATCCCCAGCCACATCACTCATTGAGCGAGCTAAAGCTCAACTGTCTGGCTTGTGGCGAGAATTAACAATCCTTCAGGAAATATGGACTAACCTCTGTATCCAGATGCTATCACAGACTACTTTAAATGAATCCATGATTCTATCATCCAACTAGAATCCTTTGCAGACACCACTTCCAGAAATATTGCCCCTGCAGTACACCTACTGAACCTGACCCTCAGTCCACATCAGTCAATAAACTGGACCAATTTCTTGAATCTAATAGACACAGTGCCATGCACTGCACAGCTTGTGTCTGGGACGAATGTCAAACATACATAAACAGAGAGAATACAGGATACTTTCCCTCAGGATCTCGCGATATACCAGTACTCTTGCCTCTCTACTCTTCCTCCAACTTACTCTCACCTCATTATCCCAAGCGCAGAGCAGAACACAGAAGGATAGTTCCTCCTCACCTTCATGATGATAATGGCTACCCAGTCTTTCATACAGTTATTGATAAGGGAAAAGAAAGAGAAATACCAGATATCAACCTAGGTTGGAATCTACATACCCCAAAGGCACATGTCGATTATAATGATAGCTTCATTGATCAGCCCTCTTCACAGCTTGACCTTCGCGCTTTTCTGCTTACCAACTACATTCAAGGAAAGTGGTACTCCGGCATTCGAAATGCTACCCAGAATGACCCTCTCCCTGAGGTAGTTACCAAGGCTATCAACCACACACACTGGATCTTATATGATGGAGTTCTCGTCAGAAAGGGGAAGGATAACAGTAGAGACTGTCCTTATGTCCTCTATGAAGCAAGCTATCAAAGTGTTAACATCAGAAGCGAAATGGTGCGCATTACTCATGAACAAATTCCACATATGGGTTGGCAGAAATATTTTGAATATGCATCAAGACACTTCTATTGGCTCCCCATGAGGAACGATTTTGAAGACTATGTCCGCAGATGCCATCTATTCCAGCTCAACAAGCAACCTCCCACTGTCCTGGAAGGATCAGTTACCCCTCTCCCTGTCCCTAGACAGTCATTCTCGTCCCTTACAATTGACTTCGCAGGACCCTTCCCAGGCGATTCTAAGCTTGAACTCATCATGGTTGTCTTGGATTGATTCAGCGTCTTTACGGACCGCATACCAGTCTCCCAGAACATCACAGCTGTCGCAACAGCCCTCACCCTCATTGAGCGAGTCTTCTCTATTCATGGTTTTCCTACCTCCCTGGTCTCTGACAGAGACCCTAAGTTAACCTCACGCTTTTGGACACAGCTTATGGGAATCTCAATCTTGATCTCAACATGACTACAGCTTACCATCACAAGACCAATAGACACACTGAGCCCAGAATCAGAACTCTTCATCAATGCCTTAGGAACTATATTAACCATAAAGATACCAAGGGGGTTCACCACCTGCCTCATGGCCAGACTGCAATCAATGCAGCCCCCAGCGATAGCACAGAACTCTCCCCATTTGAAATCACCTGAGGTAGACTACCAAACCTCCTCTCTAAACTCAGAGTTCTCCCCACTTTAGTACCAGCAGTAGACGAGATTGCTTCACAGATCATGAAAAATCAACAACTTGTCAGATATGCACTCAAGTAGGCTAGAGCACGCCAAACTACCTCCAGCGAAAACAGAAGAATGGATGGACCCCAAATCATCCCGAACAAAACTCAAGGTATCGTCAAGTCAGCACCCTATGTCTATAAGATTGGACGAAATAACAAGTTAGTTGGACCATGGTTAGGTCCCTTCTCAGTGAGTGAAGGACCTGACTGACTTAACAACTACAAACTCATACTCTAGTGATGGCAGGAATCCACCCATGGATCTATAGCAGCCATCTTTACATTTACCTTGGAACCAACCCCTACGCCTTCACAGGAACACCTGAACCCATATCGAAAGAGCCTGTCACCATCGATGCCAGAGGACACGAACAATGGGAAATCGAAAAGATACTCCAAGATCGAATTTATCGCAGAATGAGACAGTTCTTGATCCATTGGAAAGGCTATGACGAAATCAAACCAACATGGGAATCCCTCTACATCCTAGAAGGCGCCAGTACCCTCATCAGGTCCTACTGGTTCAATACCTACAATGAATCTATACCTTCCAGACTCCCTTGGTCCTATGGCAAGACTTTCTCTCCCTGGACACTCCATAAACCAAACTATGCCCCGCTCTCACGTGAGCCTGACTCTGACGGATTTTGGAAACCTCTGCAAGACTTAGACTACTCAGAATCCGATACCAGCACAACACTCTCCACCCTGGATGAATCTGAGATGGAAGGCAGACTGCTTCATGTTATTCTCTTCACTACTATGGAGCTAATAAAGGTGTAAAGTCCTCACACCAGTGATGGATATATGTTTACTAATTAAGTTATATGTTTTGAAATAGAGTGGAATGCTACGAAGGCAGGTTGGTCATTAAGCCCTTTAGGATATTCCTTATTATTTTGTTTGTTTTATTTTTTTTAAGTGGAATATAACAGAATCCTACTATATTTCTACTAATACTACTGACTTGATGTTGGTTATTACTTATTTGGGTTTATAGCTGATAAGCGTTACTATGAGGTTGTCCCTTCCTACTTGGTTATGACTTCCTAACTGGCTATTCCTTCCTTGTTTCACATAGGAGTACTCCTTCTTGCTTCTACCCATTTGGGTATCGCTATCCTCCTGCTATACCTACTAGATTAGAATAGTATTAGCAATCACTTGGTCCTTTTTGTTTGGATTCCATTACTTGTTTTGTTAGCTCTATCCTGTCGCCTTTAACCCTCTGTTTTTGTAATATAGTTCCTTTGTTATGCTGCCTATGTTAGCATGTTTGTTGGACAGGATGTTTGCACTTTTGATTAGTTTTCCTAGCTACTATCTTTTGTATTAAAAGAGCCTGCAATCCCTTAAGGATTCAGACTCTCAAGCCTCTCAGGACTATCATCTTTAATACTACAAGTTGAATGGTCATTCTATTAGTTCTATAACCTTTTACCTTGTTTATTGAGGACCTATCCATCGACGCTTCTCCCCTTATCCTAATAGTATCTTCAGAGTCCCTTTGAGATTCTTGAGATACTTGGGAGTAGGTTACAAGTTTGATACTGCCCATTTGCAAATATTGTACAGAATATCAAGGGACCAGTGTAGAAGGCCATCTGTCTTGCATATATGAAATCTGGTGCAGATGCATTCTGTTTATTATGAATATAGAATACTACTTAATAAATCCACTCAGAAAACTTACTCTATATTCTTCCACTGAGGTAGAGTAGTTCTGGATTAGAACCTTCTTCTTGCCAGTCTGGGTTGTAGTCAATATGGTACCTCCTAGCACTATATACTATCAGATATTTATGTACAAAAGCCTAGTAGCATATCTCATTTATGTAACAGCTAACTTTGGTCAGAAAATGGGTACCATTGACTGCTTCTCTTGCATCCTCAAAATATGACAACAAGGTACTACTTTTTTTCCCAAACCTCTTTTAAAAGTAGTTATGGGTCATGGAATTCCATATTCTTTTTAGGCAATTTTACTAAATTTTAAAGCATATTATTCAAAATTCTATATCATTTATTAATAAATTATGTAAAATTATTTTTTTAAATATAATACAAAAATTCTATAATGCTTACTTTGTCACAGTATATCCACTATCCTGAAATCTTTCCTTAAATTTTTAAAATGAGCTGCCATGACTAATTATTGTGATAAACATTGTAAGGTCTTCCTCCATGGGGATTTTTTGTATCTCCTTAAAACCTCCCTTGATAGCTATCAAGTCACAAAGGTTAAAAAAGGCGGTCTTTGGCATTCCTACAATTTTGTGAATGCGGCATGTATTGACTATAAGTGCCTTGTTAATATAATCCTTTGGGCTTAGAGGTGAAGGACGGTATGTTTTTTTATCAAATTGCAAGCTTGCAAAGGCACCTACAATTAGATCTATCTTGGGGAAGGTTGGTGGAGTAAATAGAATTGAAGATTTGTAAACAAACAGATTAGGTATCATAATTATGATTAGCCAGGCATTTTTACTTGATTCGGGCAATGAAACTTTGGCTTATAATTACTGACATTGAGTTTGACTAGAGTTTTTTTCATTTTGCCGTTTTGTAGAAAAAATCTTTTACCTATTTCTTTGAAACCGCAATTTTGAGTCCATTATTGCTACTTGCTAGTTTTGTTTCACTTTTAACCATATATTATACTTCACAGAGAAATAGAGTATTGTGGCAAACCACTAAAATCAGTAAATAAAGAAAGGTTTGAGGTGGCAACTATACATGTGTTGAAAGTTTCAATTCGTTTCATATGTATATTTCATATGGTAATATTGTTTATGTCTCTGCTTTGTTATTTCTAGTTTACTCAGGGAAACGACTGACATTACTACAGCTGGGGTATATTATATTCTCGGTGTAACGACCCCTAGATGAGTTGGTATAGCTTACCGGACCTCAGCCCAGCCAGTAGTCCTACTAGGACGTGGCCAGGAACGGTACCAGACACCTTCAAAGTGACATAGCAACCATAAGTACCTTTTATGAAGAAAGGGTACTCAGGTACCTATTTAGATAGGATGACCCAGCTAGGCCGGGTAACCTTGGTACACACTTAGGGAGGGTAACCCCGCTATACAGGGTAACCCGGAGCTACAGTCAGGCAGGGTAACCCTCTTGAGTAGGGTAACCCGGAAGAAATGTTAGGCAGGGTAACCACTAAGGCAGGGTAACAGGGAGCCCTAGGAAAACATGGTAAGCAGTGTAGACGCCGCCGGGTGTGCTATATTCGTGTAACCAGGTGTTTCTAGCTTGTGGAATCGCGTGTAACAAATAGGTCAGGTACGCGGAACCTTCAGATGAGGCAAAGGGGCGTTACACAGACTTCCGCAGCGATTTGCACCATGCTAGGGCCCATTTACCCGACCTTGAGGGTCGCAGGTGAAATCGTGGACCTTAAGTTACTCTCCTCTAATGTTACGCGAAACGCGAAATCTTACTACAAGTACCGCAGGGTGGTTGTAGTGATTTTGGCGCGTCCAACACACCCTTGCGGCTCCCACGTTCGCCCTTTGCAACGTGTGGGAAAGGGTGACAGTGGGTAAAAGCCTAACAAAACTGAGAAATCGAAGGTGGCAGCATAACCCCGTATACGTCACTGCCCTCCTCCCGACCAGATACTGTCCGCAGGATATATATAGGGGTGGGCGACGGTCGACCCGGGCAAGTTGTTAGTATTGATCTCAGATGGCCTTCCGAGGGTACTCTAGGTGCCTATAATCCCTATGGGAGGTATGGTGGTACCCCGGATTAGCTATCTGAGAGTCGGGGATAAACGGAAATTTGTCCGGATGAAACTCTACTACTTACACAACGATAGCCCAGGCGATATACCATTACTGAGGGACGTTACAGGACTCTAAGAGGCATTCAGTCTTATTACGGCTAAGGTGATTCCTGAACGGTTGGCTGAAGGTAGCGCCTATCTAGCCAACTCAGTAAAGACACTTACCGGGGTAGCTACGCAGTCACAAGAAAAGCTGCCGATTGGCCAAGTAGACACAGTTGACTGCAGTGCTTGCATAGACGGGAAAAGCCATAGGACTACTGAGTCTCATACCTAGGTTTGGGTCC